>VWZE01005111.1:24118-53665 GCA_013396675.1 Eubucco bourcierii | reverse complement strand
TGTTCAAGGCCAGGTTGGATGAGGCCTTGAGTAACCTGTACTAGTGGGAGGTGTCCCTGCCTATGGCAGGGGGTTGGAACTAGATGATCCTTGAGGTCCCTTCTAACCTTACCATTCTATGATTCTATATTGGATATCCTGGTTTTGCCTCTGGAAACCTGTGTTCCCAGAAGGGATGTGCATGGTGGTGGAACGAGCTCATTCATAAACACTGGTAATGCATGAGTTGTGCATCCAAGCACGTGTTCCCTAACAGCTTGTTCATCCTACTTGCTTACAGTAAACAGCAGCCATTGCTCATTCTCTTCAATTTTGCAGTTATCACAGTAGCTTTAAGTCTGTATTGAAATAAGGTTAATTGATTTTTTTTCACTTTAAACATCTCTTAGAACACCAGAACCTAATAATGAGGAATTTCCTAAGATAGGCAAAGCATAAAAAAAAGGTGAAGATACTAATGCAGGACTGGATAAAGCATCCACTTCCCTCTGCAGCAGAATTATACCATAGTTTCTGGTGTGAATGGATCTAGTTTGAAGGCACAAAACACTCAAAAAAGTCAAACCAGAAATGGGGCAGAGCTGCTGCATCCCCACTGTTTTGCCTTGTGAGTTGTCAAGAGCTTCCCTGGGAGGCCGAAAAACTGTCTGGTGCCCTCCTGCTTTCTCCCAGCATTCCTTCTGCTAGGTTGTGAGTCAGGCTTTTCTGTGGAGCATTTTCCTGACCCACCTAGCAACTTGTCTTTTCCCTTTTCCATATCCTGGTTGGCCACATTCAGAGATGATGAACTGAAAATGAGAACATTTCAGAAGTCTCCCCAGGTGCCTTTTAGAGGGAAATGTTAACACTGCTTTTGTCTTTTCAGGGAGTGTTTCATAGAATGGCTTAGACTGGAAGAGACCTTAGAGATCATCTAGTCCAACCTCATGGCCATGGGCAGGGATGCCTCTCAACTAGACCAGGTTACTCAAGACCCCCTCCACCCTGACCTTGAACATCTCCAGGGAGAGGTCATTCACAACCTCTCTGGACAACACATTTCTGAGTACATTGTCTAGGCTGTATCCTTTGGGTTGGAGCAAGGAGGAGGCAGCCTCTCCTCGGTGAGAAGCAGCAGGACTAGAGGAAATGGTTTCAGGTTGTGTCTGGGGAGGTTTAGGCTGGATATTAGGAAATACTGCTTCACTGAAAGGGTTCTCAAACACTTGAATGGTGTGCCCAAGGCGGTGGTGGAGTCACCATCCCTGCGGATTTTCAAGTGGTGTGTGGTCCTGGTGCTTAGGGACATGATTTACTGTTGATCCCTCAGTGCTGGATCAAGAGGTGGACTTGCATGATCTTTGAAGTTCATAGAATCGTAGAATGGTAGGGTTGGAAGGGACCTCAAAGATCATCCAGTTCCAACCCCCTGCCATAGGCAGGGACACCTCCCACTAGCACAGGGCACTCAAGGACTCATCCAACCTGGCCTTGAACACCTCCAGGAAGGGAGCAACCACAACCTCCCTGGGCAACCTGTGCCAGTGCCTCACCACCCTCACTGTAAAGAACTTCCTCCTGACATCCAGTCTAAATCTCCCCTCTGCCAGTTTAAACCCATTGCTACTTTGAAGGATCTCCAGGAGCCTGCTGAAACTGGTTTTTGCTTTGCACTGAGATTCTTAGACTTCTGATATCTTTCTGACCAGCAAGATGATATCCAAATTCATGTGATGCATGAGACCGATGTTAATACTGTATCTTGTCTTCCGAGTGGTTTATTTTTACCTTTCTACCAGAAAAAAAACTGTGCCAAAAGCAGTATGTAAAGGCACATGCAATACATCCTGGTCTCTTGGCTGTCAGGAGGAAAGAAATTCTTTAGCAGAATCTGATTTATCATTGATAATCCAAGGTGTATTTTGTGTCACTTTCCACATATTAGTACACACTTTGAAAACTTAAACCTATTCATACTTTTGAGATCTGGCTCACTAGCCTTGCATAAAGCAATGACTTGTTTGTTTGTTTGTTTTTTGTTTTAAAAATCTTAGTGATCACAGAATGGTAGGGGTTGGAAAGGACCTCTGGAGATCATCAAGTTCACCCCCCTTGCTAGAGCACATTTTCCTAGACCAGGTTGCACAACAATGTGTCCGTGCGGGTTTTGAATATCACCAGAGAAGGAGGTGCCTGCTCCAGTGCTCCATCACCCTCCAAGTGAAGAGGTTTTTCCTCATGTTGAGGTGGAACTTCCTGTGTTCATTGCCCCTTGTTGTGTCAGTGGCTGCAGCTTAAATGGGTCTGGCCTGATCCTCTTGACCCTCACTACTTTGATGTAAGATCCCCTCTCAGTTCTCTCTTCTCCAGGCTAAGCAGCCCCAGGTCTCAGCTTTTCCTCTTAAGACAGGTGTTCCAGTCCCTTAATAATCCATAGCCCTCTGTTGGACACTGCACTATATCCCTGTCCCTCTTGAGCTGGGGATCCCAGAGCTGGACACAGTACTCCGGATTTCTGCTGTGACTGGTTGCCCTTGCTTTAGTGACTGCCATCTTTTAGTGCACTTTTGACTGTGTCAAGATCAAAGCTGTACCAATGTTAGCCAGAGTGCATGTTTGCTTCCTTTGTGGTTATTCAGCTGTCCCAGAACATGGTCAGAACAGAGCAGTGCCAAGGTGTTGTCAGGTACTGTCCTGGGATATGTTATCAGCAGTGATGATGATCTGGACAGGCTGAGGGAGCTGGGAATGTTCAGCCTGGAGAAGAGAAGGCTCTGGGGCTACCTAATAATCACCTTCCAGTACCCGAAGGGACCTACACAAAGGCTGGAGAGAGACTGTTTACAAAGGCCTGCAGTGACAGGATGAGGGCAACGGTGTCAAACTAGAGCAGAGGAGATTTGGATAGGATGTGAGGAACAGGCCCTTTACCATGAGGGTGGTGGAACACTGGAAATGGGTTACTCAGGGAGGTAGTTAAGGTCCCATTCCTGGAGGTGTTCTAGGTGAGGCAACAAGGCTCTGGGCAACCTGATCTAGTGGAGGATGTCCCTGCTGACTGCAGAGGGGGTTGGACTGGATGACCTTTTGAGGTTGCTTCCAACCCAAACCATTCTATGATGGCTGTCCAGTCAAGGTCAAATTGATGCAGGCATTGGTGTAAGAGATAGCATACCAGTGTCACCAGCCCCTTCTTTTCTTTTCCTGGGCTTGTGGTTTTTGCTTAAAACTGGCATCTTCTGACAAGGTCTTCAGCCCACTAATTCATTTTCAAGTTAATATGAAATAGCCTTCTTAGTTTTCTACAGCTAATAATTGTATTAGTCAGAGTCTAGGTGCCCTTCAACAGGTTCCTACCTGTGCTGACAGTTTCTCCATACAGCAGTAAGAGGGCTTTCATAATCTTTTGTATTCACAGCTCTGCCTTTTTGTTTTTCCGATATAACTTTGGGTTGAGTTACAGCTCTTGTAATTGTCTGAGCTCTCTGACACTGACATACCACTGGCTCTGGATGATATTTTGGTTCACTTCTGATGAATCCTCAGGGAAAAAGATCTACACTGACCAAATCTCTCCCCACTTGGCATTTGATTTGCACATTACATGTGCCACCTGCAAACAAACGGAGACTCTTGTTGATGCTAAAAGGTGTGTTTCTCCAGCACACTGACTGCAGATATTCTTTGGTCCAGCATGAGACAACACTGGTCTGACAGTGGCCAGACCTGCTGTTTCTGCTCAGATATGCTGCTTAGTGACATCCCCTGGTGCCTCGACCACTTACTGCCAGCAGCTTGGGCTGAACTGTGTGCTGCTGGTGTTCCAAAAGTACAGTGCCCCTGCACTCTTCAAAACCTCACAGTTGCTGTCGTCAGGTTCATTACTTTGATCCTTCATGAGTCAAATCCACTTAGATTTGTATGAGCGTGTTTGATAGTTTTGCAGGGGAACGCTGTTAAACAGCTAATTCAGGTACTCATTTCTAAACTTAGTCTAAGGTTTTAAAGAAGTTTGTATTCCTTCCTGCTTTGCTAGACAGCTGTTTCCAATTGACTTCTGTTGACCATGACTTAGAGTCATAGAGCCATTACAGTTGGAAAAGACCTTTAAGATCATTGAATCCAAGGGTCAGCCCAACACTACCTTGCCCACTAAACTATGTCCCAAAGTGCCATGTCTTCAAGTTTTTAATACCTACCGGAATGGTGACTCTACCACCTCCTTGGGCAACCTGCTCCAATGCGTGACCACTCTTCTTATAAAGACCTTTTTCCTAGTGCCTAACCTAAACCTCACCTGGCACAGTTTCAGGCCATTTCCTCTTGTCCTATCACTTGATATGAAGGGGAAGAGACCACCCCCCTACACCTTGCTCCAACCTCCTTTCAGGTAGCTGTAGAGAGCAATGACATCTTCCCTCAACCTCCTCTTCCCCAAACTAAACAATCCTAGTTCCCTCAGCTGCTCCTCCATACTTCTCACCAGCTTGCTGCCTTTCTCTGGACACACTCTGGCACCTCAATGTCTGTCTTGTAAGTGAGCTGCCCAAAGCTGAAATACAGTATTTGAGGTGTAGCTCACCAGTGCCATGTACAGGGGCACCATCACTTCCTTCCTCTTGCTGGGCACACTTCCTGATACAGGCCAGGATACTGCTGGCCTCCTTGACCACCTGAGCACACTGCTGCCTGATGTTCAACTGTCTGCTAACCAGCATCCCCAGGTCGTTTTCTGCTGGGCAGATTTCTGGCCGCTCTGCCCCAAACCTGTAGCGGTGCATGGGGTGGTTGTGACCCAAGTGCAGGACCCAGCACTTGGCCTTATTGAATCTCATACAACTGGCCTCAGCCCATCGATCCAGCCTGTCCAGATTCCTTTGCAGGGCCTTTCTTCCCTCAAGCAGATCAACGCTCCCACCCCATTAGGTGGTATCTTCCTATTTCTCTATATCCCTGGGAATGCTATTTCTAGTAGTTTACTGTAGTTCTAGTCTCATATCACCAGTTCTTTCCACAGCTGCTCGGAAGAGTAAGTCATGCTTGATCAACCTGATTGTATTCTAAGATGAAAAGATTGTATTCTATGATGAAAAGATCTGGGCCTGAGGGTAGAGCAAGGATGATGTTTACCTTGACTTTAGCAAAGTTTAGACCCTGTTTCCCACAATACTCTTGTATCCAAGGCAGGATATGGGGGATTGGATAGGTTTGTGGACAGCTAGAAGAGGGGTGAAATGTTGGTTGGGTGAGTGGGATCAGAGGGTTGTACTTTGTTGCTGGGGCGTGCCTCCTACTCACCATCATCAGTGCCCTGGAGGAGGCGATGCAATGCACCCTCATCAGACTTGCAGATGATAAATGCTTGAGGGCAGGGCTGCTCTTCCTGGGCAGGCTGGGAGGAATGGATCAACAGGAACCCCATAAATTCAGCAAGAACAAATGCCAAGCCCTGCCCTGGGGAGGATGAAGGACCGTGGGTACCAGCATGGGCTGGGGCTGCCTGGCTGAGAAGCAGCCCTGCAAATAAGGCCATGATGAGCCGAGCACATGAGTGAGAGTGCATCACCATCTTCATTGCTCTTCTAACAGACCTCTGCCCATGGAGTGTTTAGCTGAGGTAAATTAGCTAAGCATAGCTGTTAAATTTTTACATGACCCACCACAACTCAAGTCCTCTTGACTTGCCCTGTGACCTCTGAGCAGTAAGCTCAGCTGGGCTCATTCCATAGTCATAAAAAGTAGAGATTTTTGAGCAGTAACTGGGTGTCAGTCTTCTTATTTTCACCCCAACCTATCAAAATCTTCCCCATTGTCTTTAAGGTTGTCTTTTGGAGCCCAAACTGCTCCTATATTTGACATGACAAAGAGCATGGCATATTTGTAACAGTCTCGTAGATTCGTAGAATGGTCTGGGTTGGGAGGGACCTTAAAGATCATCTAGTTCCAACTAGGTGCCTGCCATGGTCAGGGACATCTCTCACTAGAGATTACTCAAAGCCTTCTTCAAGTTGGCCTTGAACACCTCCACATACACGTGGGAAGGAGGAAGCCATAAATGAGACCTGAGTCTTCCCTGTCGTGCTTCTAAGCTGTATGTCCTGTTCACTGCTGATTACGGTAATATTTTTATTGCTGCTTTCTGTCCCTTTTCTGCTATGTTGATGCTTTTCCTGTGAAGAGCAGTGACTCTGCCCTGTATCCAGTTAAATGTTGCAGTATCTCATGACAACTAGCAGCATGCCTGGCTCAGGACTTACACTAGTTTCACAGGTCTGCTTTGTGCAGCACCCTCACCTTTATTATGACACTGACCTCTGCCTTGGCAGGTGTGTTTGCTCTGGTGCATAGAGCAGGGCCAGGGCACTGCATGGTTCCATACATGTTCCACTGTGGCATCCGTACACCCGAACCCATTTTGTCCCAGACGAAGTTATCTCACTCTCACTGCTGTTCCAAAACTTGTGTTGTCCTGTGAGTTTACTGTGAAGGCAGAAGTTAGTTCAGGCATAACTTCTGGCGTGTAGTTTGCCAGCAGCTCAGCAGTAGGGGACAAAAACTGAGTACTTCACAGCTGCTGGGCCGGTGAGGTGACTGAGAACATACTGGCCAGGGGTAGTGTTGGACAGTTCTGTACCAACTGCTGATTTCAGAGGATGGCAAACAATCCTGCATCTGGGAAGGGAATCGAGGAACGTGGCATTTGGTCCGTGGTTGGGCCCAAACCCCCCTCGGTTTGGTGTTTACTCCTTGGAAACATCAGGAGGATAATGCTTAAACCAAGGCATTTTTTCTCTGTTCCACTCCCTGTTAAATGAAGTCATTTCTCAAAAAAAAAAAATTTCTCACTAAGCGAGAAACTTTTGGTCTGGCATTCTCAGTCGAAGAGCATTTATTCCTCTGACCCTGCAAGGGGCTCTCAGGGTGGGCACTGCAGTGTGCAGTGCAAACCAGATCACGGACCGCTCAGGAGGACAGGGACTGCAGCACGTTGCAGAGCGCTTCGCATCCGCGAGAGGGCACCACTGTACTGCTATCGCAAGGTCTGCGCTAACGCACACCGCGTGGTCCCTGCGTATATAGGGCATCTTCTATGGAAATGCAATCGTTCAATTTATGTAAAGTCACCACTGTCTTGTGAGAGCTCCTATTTTGGACCTGTTTTATCTTCCCTTGGATTATGAACATCTTCCCTAGCATACAAGACCCTCTCTTGTGGTACACGTCTTGTATCAATCCTTTCTGCATCTCCAAACAGAGAGGTGGGATTTGTGGGTGAACAGACTCAAATGGAGACAGAATAAGTAGTTTAGCTCTGAGCTGTTCTGGGAGATGCCCTTACTTGGAGAGCCAGGGCTGCGACAACTCATTTATTTGAAAAGGGCCTGAAAGCATCACAGGACTTGGACATGCAGCCATCCACACCATCGTTCCAGCAGGCAAAGCCTCTTCCACTGGCATGCTGAACTGCCTCCTTCTTCCCTTCTACCTCCCATCTATCTTCCTGTCCCTTCACTTACTACTTTAATCTCAGTATCTGATGCTAGCAACTGTGACCGGGCTAAAGCAGTCCTGGCTTTTATTACTCTGTAGCATCCTCTGCAGGCGGGGTCAGGAACAGGGAGTCTCTTAGCTTTGAGTTGCTTTGTGTCTGCTCAAAGATGCAGCATCTTGGCTCTGTTGCTTGAAGAAGGGTGATGCTGGTGGTAGCTGGTGAGCAGTTACTTGCTGGTTTTGAGGAGAGTTCTGAATTTTGACAGAGGATTGACTGAGTGGCCTACTAAACTGGAGAGGACAAAAGTGTGGGCTAATCCTGCAAGGGACAGCTGCTAACCACGTAGGAGTGCTTCAAAAGCACTGTAGAGAGCTGTCTGGGGAAACTTCCTAAGTTTTAATGAATCTCATTACCTGGGATGAATAAAAAGGAGGAAGTGTGTGCTCCTCTGGGAAGTGTTGGGGGCTTGGAGCTGTGCCCTAAAACTCTGTTTGCATTACAGAGGCTGGGCCAGGTCAGACTTGTCAGCACAAGAACAGGCTCCCAAATGCATAAAGCTTCAGCAGGAGAGATATGTCCTACAAAGTAAGGAAGAGCATGAGTTGATCTAATCTGGAGCTGGGCCCAGGACTCTGAAGAGGCACCAGACAAAGAATCAGGAAAAAAGGGTTTGAGTCTCAGCTCTACTGCTGGGTTGTATGACAATCTGTGTGGCCTCTCTGAGCTTTAGCTTCACCAGCTGCATGCTGTGCTTAATTATGTTCCAATTCAATGGTCTCAAATGTAAAGGTGATATTCCTGTCTAGATTTGCTTTTGTTATTTACAGCCTCGTTGAGGATCTTATTATTCATAGCAACTCATCTCGTCCAGAGCTCTCCTGCACAGATGAAATTTCAGCCAGATAAGAGGCTTTATAGACAGGCTGGCACTGGTCTGAGTGGTGGGAAAGATGAGTGCCTCTTGTCACTGTGTCAGCTACCTGCTCACCAAATACTTATCTCTCTGAGATTTTAGCTTTGTTGAACAAGGTTGGTGATCAAGTTGTGAGATTTGGAACTGCCAGTTATTCTGGTGGACTTGTGCCAGCTGAGGACGAGGTGCAGCTCGTGGTCTCCACAGAGGCTGCACATTGGATGACAGCTGATTTTTATGAACTGTTTGGAGAAGGAATAGTGATGGAAATGGTTCCCTGGTTTTCCATGGTGAGAAGCCAGATGTCTCTGCTATCAGTGAGCTGTCACAGTGGAAGAGCTGCGTCAGTCTCATGCCATCATGGTCAGCTTGTAATACCTGGACTGTCTCTTGCCTCGCATGCTCTGAATCCGTGTGTGGTTTGAAAGTCCAAAGATCATCTCCGTAAGTTGTGTCTGTTATCCCCTTTGTCTCTCAAGCCACCTAATCCACCATTTTTCTCTAAAGTCAGAACTATGCACTGTGAATACTGATGGTAGGAACATTTTTGAGCCACCTCTTTAAAGCAGTTTGGTACAGGTATCAGAAGAAAATGATTTATATTCACCAGCATTGAAGAGCTGACTTGTTAACAGACACCTGCACAGCCGAGGAACAGGCTTGACTGTATGCTTTTGTGGGGTGTTTCTACCACCTTCTGAGGCCTGTGAGTTCTCCTCTGGTTCTCAATAAACTCTGCACTCTCCCTTCAGGGTGCTTGAGTAACTCAGCTCTGCATCTCAGTCTTCAGCTCCTTTTTCTTCCAGCCCAACTGCCCCATCCATGCCACAAAGAGTGGTTACCTGCAAACCCCCTCACTTCTTGTTTTCTTTCGTGTAAATCCATTAACTCGGCAACCTCCGGTACCTTTGTCTCATCTTCTCCAGTGCATGTTTCTCCTATAACTACTTACTTTATTGCAGGTGGCTCTCCTGGCCACCATTTCGCACACGGTGAGATACAGATTCTAGCTCTACTGTGCAGAGCAGCTCTTCTCCAAATAACCTTTGTCCCCATTTTGATTTCACGTGGAAATCCCAGTCAGGAAATGACAGTTCTTAGTTGCTGGAGAAGTAAAGAAGGGGTCCACAGAACTACCACCTTGGATTTCTGGTGGTCAGACTTTGGCCTGTTTTGGAGACTAGTGGACAGAGTCCCTTGGGGGACAGTCCTGAGGGCCCCAGCAGTGCAGAAGGGCTGGACACTGTTCAAGAGGGAAGTCTCAAAGGTGCAGGGACAGGCCGTCCCCATGTGCTGAGAGAGATAGCAGAGAAGAAGCTGGCCTGGCTGAACAGAGAGGTTTGGTTGCAGCTTAGGGAGAAAAGGAGTCTGTGGTCATTGGACAAGGGGCACTCAGAAGGACTAGAAACTTGTTGTGAAACTGTGCAGGCAGGAAAGCAGAATGGCCAAAGCCCAACTGGAAATTAATTTGGCTTCAGCTGTTAAAGAGAACAGGAAATACTACGAATACATTAGCAACAAGTGGAGGACTAAGGAGAATCTCTGCTGGATTCAGGGAGGAACGCAGGGGTAAAGGAGGGACTCAGTACCTTCTTTGCCTCAGTCTTCAGTAGCAACACCAGTTACTCACTGGATACCCAGCCCCCTGACCTGGAAGACAGGGCCAATAAAGGTTTAGGTTGGATGTTAGGAAAAATGACTTAGTGGGCACGGTGGTGTTGGGTCCACATGTTTCTTGAACACTTCCACAGATGGTGACTCCGATGGTTCCCTGGGCAGCCTGTTTCAATGCCTGACCACTCTTTCATTAAGGAAATTTCCCCTAATATCTAATCTAAACCTCTCCTGGTGCAACTTGAGGTCATTGCCTCTCATCCTGTCGCTAGTTACTTGAGCGAAGAGACCTCCACCAACCTTGCTACAACCTCCTCTCAGGTAGTTGTAGAGAGCAGTAAGATCTCCCCTTAGCCTCTTTTCCTCCAAACTAAACAATCCCAGTTCCCTCTGTGGCTCCTCACAAGACTTGTTCTCTAGACCCTGTACCTTCTCTGTTGCTGCCCTTCTCTGGACACACTCTAGCAGCTCAATGTCATGTCAGAACAGACCGTTTTACTTGTTAGGTAAACAAGATAGGATTTTTTGCCTCTGAAACTGCACATTTAAGCATGTAGCTGCTAGATCCAATCAAAGGTTAGTACAGTCATCTGCCACATTGGTCTCTTATCAGTTGGTTTCTATCTGTGAAACCAACCTGCATAGAATTCTGTCCTTGGATTTTGCAACTACATCTGAGTAGTATAGTTTACCAACCAAAAGGCAAAAAAGGACTCCTGGGGATCATTGTCAAATCAAAAGACACTGAGTTTGTGAAAATAAGTGCCAGGTGTGTGGTCATCATCCTCTTTCTAGCTAATCTGTCTACTCCTTCAGAGACTCAGAAGTGTACCTGGATTTGCCAAGTGATGGAGTAAAAACAAAGATGTCTTCGAAACTGATAAAACAAAGCTTCATAATGCTCTATAAATAGGTGTCAAGGGTTAGAGCTGGGCAGGCACTAAATGGTTGTGAGAGGCCCTCCGTCGACCCCTGCCCCTTCTCAAAAGGGAAGAGAAACAGAATGAGAGAGGGAGACATGGACTGGAAAACTGAAACTACTTAAAATAAAAGGAAACATACAGAGTTATGTACAGAAGCAACAGCAAACTCAACCCCCTGATGACAATTATGTCTGCACTCTCAATGCGGTGCACAACATTTAACAGTGACCTTGGTCTGCACACCAGTCCCTGGTACTAACTATAAACCATGCTAGATGCAGATGCTGCCTGTGAAAGCAGGCTGTTAACTGCGCAAAGGGAGGCACTTAGGAGAGAGGAGCTGGAAAGTAAAATCACCAAACAGATCTGTTCTAGTTCAAACCAGGACAACAGGAAGTATTTTTCCATCACTGCTGCTCTTGCTGCTTTTTCATGCCAAAAATAGCACCTGTAACATGTGATGCACATACATGAGGCTATAGGCCAGATTCTCCAGCAGTCTCAGTTGCTGTCAGATGGGTAATAGAATGGTTTGGGTTGGAAAGGACCTCCAAAGGTCATCCAGTCCAACCCCCTCTAACAGTCAGCAGGGACATCCTCCCCTAGATCAGGTTGCTCAGAGCCTTGAGCCTCACCTTGAGTATCTCCAGGGATGAGGCCTCACCTGTTCCAGTATTCTTGCCTTTCTGAACATGACTGTAAGTACATGGCTGGACTTTAAGGCATCTGTTCTCTTCAGGGGGGTAGTTCTGTGTACCAGAGACATGAATGGCAGTGTTGGGCAGATGGAGCCAGGCTCTGCTCAGTGATGTCAAAGGTGACAGGTGCAAACTGGAGCAGAGGAGGTTCCATGTAAACATAAGGGAAAGCTTTTTCACTATGAGGGTGACAGAGCCCTGGAGCAGGCTACCCAAGGAGGTTGTGGAGTCTCCTTCGCTGGAAATGTTCAGAACCCACCTAGATGCACTCCTGTGTGACCCGCTCTGGGTGATCCTGCTCTGGCAGGGGTGATCTTCCGAGGTCCCTTCCAGCCCCTAACGTTCTGTGATTCTTGAGGGCAATGCTCCTCCTACATGTGTTTTCCAGGGTAGCTAACAAAGGCATGTCTGTGCTTAGTTTCAAAGTCCAGTTTGAGAGGTGACACTGTAGGAAGCTCTGAAGAAGAAAAGACCTTTTGGGAGCTGCTGCAAGCTAGGAGCTTGGCATGCAGCAGGACAAAATCACTCCTGGGCTGTGCAGGTCCTGAAGGAGAAGTTACAGCAAGAGTAGAGCACAGACTTGGTTCCTTGCCTACTGTTTTATAAGGTGGTTGACATGGGTACATTGCATACATTTGCATTTCCATGGCTCTAACGATCTGACTATTTCCTGAAACTCTCATGCAGTTTCCACTGACCTTCAAATAATATTTTTTTAACGAGTAGTTCAGTGCAGACATTTATGAGACAAAGAGAGCCAGGCTTCACTTTCAAATGTATGATTTTTGCAAATGTGATTGCTTCTAAAAATCTCAGAGCTGTTTTTCAGAGTGACAGGAATAACATAAAAGCCAGAGTAAGGAGCAGCTTATCTCACAGTGCTGGAGTCTCAGTATTGAATGAGCAAAGCACTCATTCACTGCACACAGAAACAGGTCCAGAAGAAGCTCTGAATGTCTTTCAAATTACCAGTGCTGGTGCAGGGAACTGCTTGGCTCCTGTGGTCACCTTTGCTTCGGTGGCAACTCATATATCCCTATGAATAGTTTCAAATAACATTCATCCTGTCATTACCTGCTCTTATTAAATGTGCTCAGGTTTATCTTTTCCTTTCCCTCCCTTCAGTTTTTAACCTGCACTATTTAAAACTTTCAGGGTCTTCTACTGTCCCAATACACAGCTCTTTCTACACAGCTTCACCATGGCTTTTTCACTCAAGAGTTTGAGCATTTGAAATTAATTAGCCTTAGTTTCTAATCCTATTTGCTCAAAATCATTCTGCTTTTTGACAAGGTTTTCACAACTTTTTATCTCCACTCCTGCTGGCTTTCATACATTCAGAAAGCCAACACTTCCTCCAGTGTATCTTGACAGTAGAGCCTCACGTCTAGAAACAGAACATGTATATGACTCAACATCTTCCTCCCCTGTTTTGTCAGACCAACTTATTCCTAAAGGAATGACTGCCTAAAGTTGGCAGGGTCTTCCCTTGCTGGTCTTCAATGGGGCCAGTTAGGTAACTGCTTAACAGATTACCAGTTGTGCGGAATGCCAGAAAACCTCTACGGTGCGCAGCAATCCAGGCTCATGCCACTGAAGAGTGCTGGTGGAGGACAAGTTGCCCATGGCACAGCAAGGTGCCCTGGTGGCCACGAGGGTCCCTCCCAACCCCTGGCACCCTGTGAGCTTGTGATGTCCTCAGAGGTGCACATACAACTTTTGCAAATAACATTTAAGCTCCAAAATTGGACTGGGTTTTGTTAGTCCTCTCAGTTCCAGGGATCTCCTGTGTCCCAGTCCATGTAGCAGATGTGGTAGGTTTGTGAATGGCTCTATCCCTGACCTTTTGGGAAATAGGAAAATAGTAAGGAAACATCTGATGAAGAACCTCTTTAGGGTTGAGTCTATACCTGGAGATCTGTGCGTGCAGGTTCCATGAGTCATAGTCAGTAGCAGATTATGAAAATCAAACCCAAGTGACATAGATTTTGCTAGACTAGCTTTAAGTAGCCTGAGCTACAAGAAAACCAGATTATGAGACAGAACTGCTTTCTTCATACTTTTTATTTGAATAGTTAGGTATTTAATTTAAGAGTTATTGATCGAGAGGCTATTCTGTCTCGAAATTGCTTCTCCACCACCATGACTAGAACAGACTTTCCCTAGGGCTCCAGGCCTATTTATAAGTGGGGCAAAGCCATTTTGTGGCTAAACCTTTTTGATTTTCTTATTCTCCTAGATTAATGAATTGACCATAAGCATCCTTGTGAAGATTTCCCCCACCAAATTAGAACCCAAATTTAACTAGTTTGTATACAGTTTGTAGGCAGGGCTTTTTGGGAATAAAATAACTACGTATTTTATAGTTCCTGCCTCATCAGTTGCCACAACTAAATCAAGGACAAGGGCAATGGTTTGAAATTAGAGAAGAGCAGATGTAGATTGGATGTTAGGAACAAGTTCTGCACCATGAGGGTGGCTCAACATTGGAACAGGTTGCCCAGAGAGTTGGTTGTGGCCCCATCCCTGGAGATATTCAAGGTCAGGCTGGACAAGGCTTTGAGCAACCTGACTGCAGGGGGTTGGACTGCATGAGCTTTGGAGGTCCCTTCCAACCCACATAACTCTATGATTCTATGATCCTATGTCAAACAGTGAGGGAAATTTGGGTACATTAATGCTGTGAAAGGAATAACTCAGTGTATTACTCCTGTATCTCAAGCAGCAATTAGTCACCTCTCATATATTTCAAAATAAAATGGAGGGGCTTGGGATTCAGGTTTTTTTGAGCACCATTGCTTGCTCAGACCTTGTGAGAAAATGATTCTCATAAATAAAATGTGTAAAGACAAGTCCAGCATTTACACCACATATCCAATCACCCATCTAACCTTCACTTGCTAATCTGTGTCATTTATAGAGTCCTAATCACTAGATTAGGCATTTATCTTGAGTGATAGAGGAGAGGCTTAAGTCCAATATGTTAGTGGGCCCCACACTATGTGAGGAATGGCTGAGAGAACTGGGGTTATTTAGTCTGCAGAAGAGGAGGCTGGGGGGAGACCTCATTGCTCTCTACAACTACCTGAAAGGAGGCTGTAAGGATGTGGGGGTTGGTCTCTTCTCTCTAGTATCAGGTGAGGAGACAAGAGGAAATGTCCTGAAACTGTGCCAGGGGAGGTTTAGATTGGATGTAAGGAAATATTTCTTTGTAGAAAGGGTGGTCAGGCATTGGAATAGACTGCTCAGGGAGGTGGTGGAGTCACTGTCCCTAGAGGTGTTCAAGAAATGTGTGGACATGGCACTTTGGGATGTGGTTTAATGGCCATGGTGATGTTGGGTTGATGGTTGAACTGGATGACCTTAGGGGTCTTTTCCAAGCACAACAATCCTATGATTCCATGATTAAAATCTTTATTGTCCCAACTACTCTTCTCAGCAGGCAAAGGAACTGAAAGTTATACTCATTTTTCCAGTGCCACTCTGGACATGGCATTGCAAACCAGGAGCATTTCCTAAGTTTTCTTTTGCCAAACTCTGCCAACTTTCTATTTTGCTTTCCAGCATTTTCCATTTGCTGTATAACTATATATAAAATGACAGATGATGTCTGTCCCAGGGCCGATACGGGTGACTGTACAAACACCGTCTCTCTGGTAGGGAAGCTGCAGAAAAATGGCATAACCTGGTACAAAGTAATTTCTGGTTTATTTCATAATCTTTACACCCCATCCCCCAAGATACGTCCTTATAAAAATTTGCTAATTTGGCCTTCTAAAACTTCATCAGTTTCTCCAACACAAGGAAGCCAAACATTTGATGTTGGGCATCTTAAAACCAATGTCTCGAGATTTATGCCCCTCTCCACGCACTGCTTGATACCAACCCTTACCTTTTACCATGAGAGACTTGCAAGACAGCCAAACCCCACCATTCTCTGTGCCTGACCATTCTCAGCCCATCAGATGCTAGAAACAGCTAAAATAAGTAAAAGTTCATGGGGATTTCTAATGTCACAAAATTGTATTTCTTTTACAGTGTGATTTTGTAACACTTTGAAGTAATGAGCTCTGCTGCTGCAGCAAGACTGTAGATGCTTGATAGTGAGAAGCAGGTGCCTTCAACTGTTCTACAGGTAAGAATTAGAAAGTAAAAATAACCACTGTCTAATTTATCAACATAGAGCGAAATGCAACTGCTGCTCCTCTATATCTGAGAAAATCAAGTCACACAGAGAACTCATTTCAGACTGTTTTGAATCTGGACAACCAAGATCAGTTTCACCTGTTTTTTACCAAAAAGCTTTCGTAATGTACCAGGAATTCCTGGCAGGAGAACATCGTTTGATTCTGCTTCTTGCAACTATATACAATCAAAAGAAATAAATGATGATAAACAGAAATGGCACCCAGTACCACAGCTACTCTCTGTATATGACTGACGCAAATCTCAGGGGAAAAAAAAGAAGTAGGAATGGAACCAATTTAATCTGGAGTAGAACTTTAATAAGCACCGTTATCAGGAACTGTAAAATGATGCTATGAACCTTGAAGGTGAAATGATGCTGATTTCAGCTGAAGCCAAAGACTTCTTTCCTTGGACTAGAGGTGTTGGGTTTATCAGAGCTCACTTTCCTACCTAGATCAGTGAGGCACCACCATCCTCACCAGCAGTTAGGAGACAGAGCTTCCATTCACGAGGAAGCTCCAGGTAAGAATTTCTTCAGCAAGCTCAATCTCTCTAGTGCAGCCAGTAGCAGAACCACAGCTTGCACTAGCCCTGCAACTGGAGTTCATTACACTGAACCCCAGACCAGACAGAATTTTACACTGACAATAAGAATAGCACTACACTTGCATATTGCTCGATCTTTCTCCAATTTTTATGTCCTCAGAAGGGGAAAATTCTGCCACATTAATATCACAAAGAGGCAGGTGGGCGTCAGTCTCTTTTCACATGCAGCAGGTGACAAGACAAGAGGAAAGGGTCTCAAGTTGTGCATGGGGATTTTCATGTTGGACATTAGAAAAAAAAATTCTTCCCAGCAAGGGTTCTGAAGCATTGGAACAGGCAGCACAGGGAAGTGGTGGAGTTGCCGTCCCTGGAGATATTTAAAAGAGGCATGGATGTGGTGCTTAAGGACATGGTTTTGTGGTAGTGGTTTAGCAGTAGTCATGGGATTGCACGCTCTAGGTGAGTGGCTGGGCTCAGTGATCTCAAAGGTCTCTTCCATCCTCAGCAGTTCTAGCAATGTAGGGTTCTGTTTGTTTATTTTTCTGTTACTATCTCTGCATTCAAAGCCTGGGACAGCATTCACAGAGCACACCCAGAGCAGCAATCGCATCCTCTCACTTCTGGTGCCAAGTTCAGCCTCTTTACTAAGGAAGGTTGCCTCGGTCAGCACCATGGAACGTGTGAGTCGTTAAAAGCTGAGCTCTAAGTCCACTAAAGCAAATGGAAAGACTTATTGACTCCAGTCTGCTCTGGCTCAGATCCCTGACTCCTTCCACACCAATCCCTGCTGTTTGCTGCCTAGTCAGCAGTGTGCTGCTATGCTTGGGACGGCACCAAAAGGATACTTTCAGTTATTCCATGATAGGTCTTGTGGTGAACGCTTTACAGGCTGCTCAAAGGCTGTAGCAACTTTAAATTGTTTCCAACAGGATTCACATTCTGGTTCTTGAGATGTAATGTCATCCAGATGTCTGGCATCCTCTGGTCTGTCTATGCTGCAGCACCAAACCAGTGAAGTTTGTTTCAGTGCAAGTTGTTTTTTCACAATAAAATCAGGCTGAAAGGAACTGCTCACTATATGCAGGGTGATGATAAGAGGAGAAATGCCTTATCTGCATTGGCTTACAAAGCTTAACCAGCAGGCATTTTTATTCTGGGGAGAAAATGCCCTTCTCCCTGACGGAGAAAGCAGCAGCAGCAGCGGCGGCAGCAGTGCCAACATCTGGATTCGTACCTTCTAACACCTGCCGCATCCCTGAGGTGCCACACGAGAGGCTCACAAGCCATTTGTGCTGTCTGCAGACACTGCACAGAGTTTCAGGGGGCCTTCCTAGACCTTAGGTAGGGCGACCCTCTTCTCTGAAGGTGCCTTTCTCCACAGGCTGCAGAAAGGAGCTGGCAGTACTTCAGATGGATTGACTCCAAATGGAACAGAGTCACAACCTAGCTCAGGGCTTGTAGACAGTTCAAAGCAGTCTTTCTTTACCTGCTCTTCTGCAGACAAATCTGTACAGCTGCCAGGACACAGTTACTGTTTTTAATGTTTTTTAAACACTTTCCACAAAACTTTATACACACATGCAGCACATTTTCAGCTTCTGTCTTAGTTTTGGCTTGATGTTTGGCCAAATCTTAATATTTTGGCAGGCTTCAATTCTAAGAGCATTTGAGGCAGCCATCAGCAGCAACACTACTAAATCTTCTCCTGGAGCACAAAGTATCTCACGTGGACTTCCACCCTGGACACTTTATTCCTGTAAGGACCACCAAACCTGGCTGAAGCAGAGGGGAAGGACCAGGCAGACAGCAGTCCAGTGCTGGGCTATGAGTTGGAGTTCAACAGAATGCCCAGAAATGCAGATGTAGCAGCACAGCTAGGCTGGTGTTTGGGCAAAAAGCATGGCAATAAAATATAGCAGAACTTTGCTTGTGTCCTAAGTGATCTCCTGTGGCACAGAGTGCTTACTGCTATGGAATGACCCCTTTGGGGGCAGGGTGGCAGGCAGCAGGGAGTGCAGGTCCTCCCACCAAAGCACAATCTGTGCAGAACGTCCTCCTCGGGGTGTGGTTACTGCACCTGGGCCAGCAAGAAGAACCTGCTAAGGAGACATCATGCTCCAAACCCTGAGGAGAAATAGGCAGCCTTGCATTAACTGGATCAGACTCTCCTATTTCCATCCCTGATCTCTGCAGGGCTGCTTTGGTTAGGTGGCTTTGGGGAGGTCAGACTGTGTATCATTGAATGGCCAAGCTGCAAGGCCTTCTCTAGGAGCCAGGCAATAAGTCAAGGGAAGGAACAGGTAGGACCGCATCAGCGCGCTTGCAGATGAGACCAAGCTGAGCAGTGCTTGCGATATGGTGAAGGGATGGGATGTTATCCAGGAGGACCTGGGCAAGATGGCAGCCCTGTGGAAAAGGACTTGGGACTTCTTGTGGATGAGAAGCTGCACATGAGCCAACAGTGTGCACTTGCAGCCAGTAGGCAAACCGCATACTGGGCTGCATCAAAAGAAGCATTGCCAGCAGATCCAGAGAGGGGATTCTGCAACTTTGCTCTGGGGAGACCTCACCTGCAGTGCTGCATCCAGCTCAACATAGAAAGGACATGGACCTCACGAAGAGGGTCCAGAGGAGGGCCACAAAACTGGTCAGGGGGCTGGAGTAGCTCTGCTACAAAGACAGGCTGAGGAAGCTGGGGGTGTGCAGCTTGGAGAAGAGGAGGCTCCAGAGACACCTAATAGCAGCCTGCCAGGGCCTGAAGGGGGCTACAAGAATGCTTCAGAGAGTCTGTTTGTAAAGGTCTACAGGGACAGGATGAGGACAATGGCTTTAAGCTAGAGCAGAGCAGCTTGAGATTGGATGTTAGGAACAAGTTCTGCACCATGAGGATGCTGGAACACTGGAATGGGCTGTGAAGTCAGCTGCTGGAGACCTGCCAGTGCTGCAGATGACCCAGGTGGAGCTTTCACTCAGAGACTCCTCTGCTTTCTCAGCTGCTGAATTTTCAAGTACTTTCTGACAATATTCTTATATTATTAGAAGAAACCTACATTTTAAAAATCAAGAATGAAAAAGTAGGTTCATTTTGCTTGTGAAACCTTTACTTTGGCCTCCTTCTGAATATTATCCTAAGTTCTTTTCATGGCCTGATTGCAAACTCCTGCGGGTCCTCCTCCCTTACATGGGGCAAAGAATGGCCTGTGCTGTGGGAATTGGTTATGGCCGTGCAGTGGAGGAGGCTGCTGCCTGCTAAGGCTCAGCTGTCAGGGGCTGCAGTGACAGAAACAAAATGCATTTGAACTGGACAAGCGACACCGTACGGATTGTGGGGCAACCATGCAAACTCATGAGATGTTAAACCAGGTGCTCCAGAGTGGTATCTGTCCCAGAACAAAGCTGCTGCTAGCAGCGTCAGCTGGTGTCCAAGGCTGTCTTTCATTGTGGCAGGAGAGTGTGGTCTGCAGAACTCAGAAGGCTCTGACAGCTGCAATCCAGGTCACAGCAAATGGCATCTCACACTTCCAAAGTGATGAAAAGTGCTGTAGGAATCGAAATATCAGTCTGTGCACACTCAAAGTGCAGGGAAGCTTTCAGTGGCTCTAGTTTTGCTGCTTTCGTTCTTCCTTTACAAAAGAAACCATCAGAATATTGCTTGCTTTCATGACAGATCCTCAAAGTGTTTGTAAATCTGGGTTGATAGAGGGCTAACAAATGCTGTAACTGAGCACCTTGGAGACCCTGACTACAATTCCACATTTCAGTGTTCTGTGCTACACTCAATACACACAGTGAAATAATCACAGAAGCACAGAATTATTGAGGCTGGAACAGGCCTCTGAGATCATCAAGTCCAGCCTATGACCTAACCACCACCACACTGACCAGACCATGTCGCTAAGAACCACATCCGATCTTTAACACCTCCAGGGACAGCAACTCCACCACCTCCCTGGGCAGTCCATTTCAGTGTCTAATGACCTCTTCTGTGAGGAAGTGCTTCCTAACATCCAACCTAACCCTCCCCTGGAGCAGTTTCAGACCATGCCCTCTTGTCTGGCAGATGTGTGAAAAGTGCAATGCTGTATTTCATATTAATACAGCCAGACAAGGAAAAGATATTCCACTGATTTCTGTCACAGCTCCACTGAGAAAAGCAGCCTAGCTCAGGTTACAAAACATGGAGACAAATTTCTGCCATAAAAGAGGCTAACAAACCTTCTGCTTTTTCTGTATCCTTTCTGAAAAGGATCTCACTGAAGCCAGTGTTACTAGTTTCACAGAAATCCTCAATAATTTCCAGTGGGACAAGAGAGGGAAGGGTGAGTCAGTAGTTAGTTTTGCTTGGGCTTGTTATCAGCTGTTGTCCTAGGTGAGGTTGTGATTTTGAAAGTACAAGTTGTCATTCTTCCTGTGTGATCTCTCTGTCTCTCTCTGCCTTGGGGGGGTAGCAGAAATGTTGCAAGATGAAGCACTCCACATCTCACCTGAGATAAGAACTTCTTCATCAAAGGAAGACATAGCTGGCCACAGCTATCTGCTAGCAAGCAATCTCAGGAGCCAATAATGCAAAGCTTCCAGAAGCGTGGGAATGGTCCCAATTCAGTAACAGCAGAAACAGGCTGAACCACCACACTCACATAGACACAGCTGGTTACTAGGAGGACAAACTCACTGGCATAGCAGGCAGGATGGTAGGAGAAGAACTGATAGAATAAAGGTTGTCAAGAGTAGGACTGGCCACTGGATAAACGAGAGAGACTTTCTATTAACCCCTCTCTTTTCCCACAGGGAAGAGAATGGAAACAAGGGAGAGAGACTTACGGATTGGAAAAGAAAACTAAAACTACTTTAATAAAAATAATACCAATAAAATTAAATACATACAAATGTGTGCATATATATATATATATATATATATATATATATATATAATCAAACCAAGCTTTCCTGATGGCAGTTACATCACCTTCACCACTGATGCTGTGGGCAGGCACTGGGGAAGTCCCAAACTGGACTAAGTGGCAAGAGGGGAACCAGCATCAAGACCTAGGTTCTGGAACTGGATTCAGGATTTCATGAATCAGAACTGAAAGTAAAACAGGTAAAAGTCCTCCTTGCATTCCAGCTACTGAAGAAGGGCTTGATCCTTGTGATCCCTCAGCTTTATACTGAGTATGTCATATATAGACTAGAAAACCTTGTTGGTCAGTTTAAGTTCACTTGAACTGTCTGCTCCTTCCTGCAGGTGCCACCTTTTATTCTGCATCCCCAGTGTGGTTCTTGAGATTTAGCAATGATCTTGGTCTGCACAGAAGTGAGTATAAACAAGAGCCATTCTGCACCCCAGTCCCTGCTACTAACTATAAACCCTCAGTATTATCACTGCTAGAAGCAGATGCTGCCTGTGAAAGCAGGCTGTTAACTGCATGAAGGACAAGCACTTAGGAGAGGCTGAGCTGAACAGATTTAGTTCTGTTCCAGCTCAAACCAGGACAAGGTCTTGTTCATGTAGACGACTGAGCAATGGAGTGTCTCTCTTAGCAACTGTAAATGTTTCACAGATCTATAATACACAAACGTTTGCTTATGAATATACAAACACCAGTCAGAGCAGTGGAACATAACTGGAAGCAGTAGATGGCTATGGCCACTGCAGTTGTACACTTGCTGAAGAACAATGCAGCTTCTGGGATTATGCAGCTTCAGGTCCTGCATTTGGGTGGGTACAATCCCAAGCATAGCTCCAGGATGGGTGGGGAATGGCTGAGAGCAGCCCTGAGGAACAGGCCCTGGGGGCTTGGGGTGATGAAAAGCTCAACATGAGGCTGCAGTGTGAGTGCAGCCCAGACAGCAACTGAGTGCTGGGCTGCAGCAAGAGCAGTGTGGGCAGCAGGGCAAGGAAGGGGATTGTGCCCCTTGGCTCTGCTCTCCTCAGACTGCACCTGGTGTACTGTGTGCGGTTCTGGAGCCCCCAGCACAGGAAGGAGATGGAAGTGTTTGAGCCAGTCCAGAGGAGGCCACCAAGATGCTGAGAGGGCTGCAGCAGCTCTGCTGTGAGAACAGGCTGAGAGAGTTGGGGCTCTTCAGCCTGGAGAAGAGAAGGCTTCCAGGAGACCTTGGAGTGGCCTTGCAGGATCTGAAGGGGGCTATAGGAAGGCTGGGGAGGGACTATTGACAAGGTCTGGGAATGCCAGGACAAGGAGGAATGGGTTTGAAGTGGCAGAGGGGAGATTGAAACTGGATGTGAGGAGGAAGTTGTTTGCAGTGAGGGTGGTGAGACATTGCCGTAACAAAGTGACCAGGGATATGTTGCTGAGCATGCTACTGTGATACCCAGGATTATCAGATGTTGCTATTACATTTCTTCTGGGATCCCAATCCCCTCAGCCCTGCTACATCAGCTCATCCCTGCACCCGTAATCTCTAGTTTGCACGCTCCTCTGAGGTGCTGAACATACGAGCCCTGCGCAGCCCTCTGAGGCTGTCCGGATAGGTGTGGACTCCCTTGCCCACACCCCCAGTAGGCAAAAGCAAGCCATTTCAGATCTGAAAGCCATGTATTTGCACAGATTCGATGACTTGGGCACAGCCAGCTACACAGATTCCAGAAGTGGGTGGCATCCAGTTGGCTTGGAAAGTGAGTGAGGCAAAGATGTGTCTGTCTGCACCTGTCCTGGTCAATATATATGTGTCAATAGCATCATTATCAGGAAAGGTTAGGGCAGGGACTAGGAGGGTCCTCCTACAACATCCAGTCTGGTCTCTCCCATCATGGATATCGATCTTGGATATGATTACACCCCCAAACTTACCAAGTCCTGCCTGAAGATAGTGTAGGATCTGCTTGCAAGCTCTGTCCCTAATGTGACAGCAAGCAGAACCTTCTGCTGTGATGGCCAGGACCTTTTTAATTCCAATTCCAGACCATGAATAACTAATACATGCACATTCTTTCTTCTGCCAATACTGGCACTCAATCCAAATGGCTTTTCCATCCCAGCATGTTCATCTAAGACATTAATTGACAACACCTGTGTCCTCTATCCATCTACCTCTCTCAGCACTTCCTTCCATCCCTACTATGATATTTTTCAACTTCTGGTCCCTATCTCACTTCCTTGTTTTTGAGTGATAGCCTAACATTATGTTCACTTGAACTGCTTGGGTCAGAGAATAACTCCTTCTGGTTTAGAGGTGAATTTCTGACTTGTTCCCATCTTTTCTCTCCTTTACCTGCAGGTCATTTTCCTTCCTTTCCTGTATCACAATCTCATGCACAGCTTCATTGCTCTGTCTTAGGCTCCACCTCTTAATTATCTCAATCACATCTTCCTCTCCTCTGTTGCAACTGGCTTCCCTAATTTTCTCTTTTGCTATTCCTTTATCTGCCTGCTTTTTCACATCTCTTTTCCACTGCTGCGAATTCATTTCTCAACTTATTATTATCGTCATCAGTCTTTTTTTTTTTTTAATTGTTTGTTTCATAACTGCATCCTTCTTCCTCTTTTGGCCTTCAGGTTCTTTTCCTAGATCCCAGCCTTAAAGAAAGGATGAAAACCCTCAGATCTCCTCCTACAAATTGCTACACAAACCACCCTTGCTGTTGTTTGTTTTGGGCAGGTAGAGCATTGCTTGCAAAAGTAGTTTTTCCTTTGGTCTTGTCTGTAACAGTCTTTCACAAGAAGCTGAAGCTGTACAGTCGTAGGCAGCAGCTTTGACAGTGCATGTGAAACCACCAGTGGGTCTTGTACCACCTCCTGGCACGTTTGAAAGAAAACAGCCTTAGGCATTCATCTGCTGCAATGTAAATCACCCCATTATCTTGCAAACCTGAACAAAACCTCTCCTGCTTTCTATCTCATCATGCTTCTTGTTATCATCTTCTCGGGATGCTAAGAAAAAACTACTACAAAGGCACACTTCTTTCCTTCCACCGATCTCACTTCTGGGTGACGTGGGGAGCCTAGCAGAGAAGAAAGAACAAGATGGTACAGAGCATGAGGTTTCACATGCCCAGGGTATACACTTTGTCCTGAACTGTCTGAATCTCCAGCTAACCTGCTCCTACTGCTCTGTCTGAGAACCACCTTTCAAAGGAACTCATGCATTATTCCGAGTTCAGATCAGAGGTTTTCTCTGGTCTTAGACTAAAGTGTAATCGATCCTCTGTACTTTGAGTATGTTTTAGTTTACAGGGAGATCCTCGAAAGAAAATACTGAAAAGTACAGATTTAGGTTATAACCTAGCTCAAGACCAACGAACTCAAACAGTTTTTGTGACTGCTCTTGGAAACACCTATAAATTCTAAGGAGGGTCATCGAGACCAAATCAAGTTTAGGTCCTTACATCCTCAAAATATGACAACATCTCAGAAGATGTTTGTCCTCTTCTGGGGCATGCGATTGAAAAACGATGAAACAACCAAAGGCACAAATGGAACTCTTCAGGCTTCTGGCCCAGCAGAATATGCAGCCCTTGACATTTCTGATACAGTTGTGAAGAACATCACATGGAGAACAGTCTGATAAGTTTGCAGATGGCACCAAGCTGTGTGGCACAGTCAACTTGCTAGAAGGCAGGGATCCATCCAGAGGGACCTGGACAGGCTGGAGAGGTGGGCCCAAGGCAACCTTATGGCATTCAACAAGGCCAAGTGTAAGGTCCTGCACCCAGGTAGGCACAATCTCAAGCACAACTCCAGGCTGGGTGGTGAATGGCTGAGAGCAGCCCTGAGGAAAAGGCCCTGGGGGTCTGGGTTGATGAAAAGCTCCAGATGAGGCTGCAGTGTGAGTGCAGCCCAGACAGCAACTGCGTGCTGGGCTGCAGCAAGAGCAGTGTGGGCAGCAGGGCAAGGGAGGGGATACTGCCACTTTACTCTGCTCTCCTCAGACTGCACCTGGTGTACTGTGTGCAGTTCTGGAGCCCCCAGCACAGGTAGGACATGGAAGTGTTGGAGCAGGTNACAAGGAGGAATGGGTTTGAAGTGGCAGAGGGGAGATTGAAACTGGATGTGAGGAGGAAGTTGTTTGCAGTGAGGGTGATGAGACACTGGCACAGGTTGCCCAGGGAGGTTGTGGCTGCTCCCTCCCTGGAGGTGTTCAAGGCCAGGTTGGACGAGGCCTTAATTGACCTGTGCTAGTGGGAGGTGTCCCTGCCTATGGCAGAGGGTTAAAACTGGATGATGTTTGAGGTCCCTTCCAACCTTACCATTCTATGATTCTATGATAACAAATACTCTTCCCTAGCTTCAGGCATATGGCAAACCACATGTGAATCATGCAGACTGAAAAGGCCTTTCCTTTCTGAGAATCCAAATATTTCATACTACTTATCTGTGGCTTTAGAAACATAAAGGGACAATGAATGATTAGTTTCATCTTTATGACTATTCTTCCCTTTTCCACAAAGATAAGTAAATCACCTCTTCCTCAGACTCAGCCACAGCACTAACCAATGTACTGTTAGGCACCGAGCTAGTGAGAGCACACCATGTGAAATCCCAGCCAGGGGTGAAGTGTGCTGCTGACATTAAAATGGGCACACCTTTTGCCCTGCATACTGCATTGACTGATAGCTTCCTGCTCCCAGCAGCCTGAATGCTGAACACAACCCTTCAGACAAGCACACTTGGTTCCTGGCTCCCATTTCTCATCGAGTTTTTGCAAAGACAGCAATCTTTGACTACTGAATGGCTCAGAACGCACCAAAAAAAGACATTCCTTGTTTGGTTCCACCTTTGGTGTCCTTACATGCTGCAGCTCCTCTTCCACAACACCCAGGGCTATGCTGCATCTTTCCTGGGATGTCCATAATCTACAAAGTTACAAGGCAGCAGCAATAAAGTAGGGTGATCGATGGACTGACTGCAAGACTAACCCTTTTGGAGTACCAAGGCTGCTCCAAGGCTGGTGACAGCATGCTGAACTAGCTTCAACCCTCTCTTCCACAGCTTTCTGGAATCTCTGAGCTGTGAAGGAAACTAACAGCCATTGGAGATGACCCACATTTCACGGCAGCCATAGGAATATGATGTGCACAGGCAGCCTGATTTTCTGCAATCCAATCTGTCGTTTAAGTCACCTTGCAGTGCCGTCTTTATCATTTGGTTTGTGATTTTTAACAATTGAAGATTCCTGTTTGAATACAGAGTTTCTCATGTGGTGGCTGAAACTCAGGATCTAAGGTGAAAAATCACTGCATCCAAATCCAGGAAGAGGTGTACACCTCACAAATTCTCAGATTACAGCTTGTCTGCTTACTGTCCTCAGACAGCACTGAGGCTAAAGTGAGTGAACAAAGGACTCCTTGCTTCCAGATGCAATTGGCTGGGAGACAAAAGACAACACTATGGAAGTTCTGTGACTTCTTACTACACATTCTTTTGTGAATAATGGATTTCAGCACCTCTACTGTCACTCGGGTTAAAATTGAATTGAGTTGAATTTCTCTGCACATCAGACTAGTCAACAGTAAATAAACAAAATGTCCCTCTTGTGCTTTTCCTCGTTTCAAGTGTTAGGTCAACAAACAAGTCTGGCAAACCACAGCTGTATCATGTTCTCTGGAATTGTTACTTCTTTCTTTGGCAGGAGTTTATCACATCAGCATATGGAAGAATTTGTGCTGGGACTTTATAGCCATGCACAAGTGACAGTATCTGTGGTACAGTTCCTACCAACAGCATTAGAAGAGTTTGAGGGTGATATGGAGGGTTAATTAATTTTAGCCAAGCCTGATCAAATTAGGTGAAGCCACTAATGGCTGGACTTATCTTGGACAAGGGACCGCTTCCAGCAGTCAGACTTAGGCTAACTGGAAGCAGCAGCAGAGGTTATAAGTATAGTATATAACTGTAGTGAGACTTAATTTCGCAGAGAACTCCCAGCAGGATGAATATGCCTTTCTTTCTTTTTTTTTTTTTAAACTCATTTGACAAAAGGATTCCACAGAAATGAAAGCTGAACCGGTCTTGATGAAAGCAGAGAGCCCTTTTGGTAAGTCGTTTAATAATTAGGCAAAGCTCTTGAAAGCCAGAGTAGGAAATAGTTCTGATTCAAAAGGGGTGGAGAAAACAATTTGTGTGACGTTTCACCAAGTAAATCTTTATTGTTCCCTGCCACCTAATGGTGTACTTGAAAAATTACAAACCAGTAAGACAATTCTCAAGCAACCCCATTTCTAAATAGACCTTGATCTGTTTTGAAACATAAAGAGTGAGCAAGATTGTGGATAAAAATGTGAATTGCTGTTACTGGCTTGCAGCAAGATACAGGCTGCCTAATTCAGTCTAAATTCGGAGTGCCAGTGAAGCTGCATTTCCACATCAAATGACTGTGCTGCCTATGGAAAACTGCTACAGGATATTCTATTCATCTAGGTTAAACTTGGACAGAGCTTCGTCATATGCCTGTGTGAAATGACTCTTTCTGTGAGGCTTAAAGACTCATTGCCATGATCCAGTTTCTTTTGAATGAGGCACAAAGCTGCTGAACCAATCTTAAACTTCTCCAGAGCCATACAAATTGCATGAGTGTCACACACTCCTGCTTTGAGTGGCAGCCAACAGAATTTGCAGCTGCTCTGTGGTGATGAGAACCTTTAGTCAAAAGAGCACATATAAAAGCACACTTTTTAAAAGATGGAGATTAAAAGTGCACCTACCTACACTTTTTTTTTTTTTTTTAAATAAGGAAAAGGGGTTGTGTGAAGGAAAAAAAACATACCACAAGCAGCTACTTTATTTGAAATGCATGTGAGTGGGCGACTGCATTGGTGCAGACTCCAGCACCATGCTGACTGCAGAATTACAATCTGAGCAGGATCCAGAATGTTTGTAAATTAGTCCAACAGCACCTGGAACATACTCCAACTGCAAAGATGGTCAAACTAAAATGGAGAGATATGGAAAGAAAAAAAAATGCAATGTGCATTAAATTTAGGAGAACTGACAGCTGGGTATGGGGGTTTGCTTGTATAAAATTAGTAGCAGAGATGTCCCTAGAGTATGATCCATTCAGGGGTAGCTTTGATCATTCACACCTTGAATACAATGGTCTTATGTTGAAGAGCAATGAAATGTGGGCCTGGATACTACACTGACTTGTGCAATATTGCCTCTGGTTGGTGGCAGCAGTTCAACAAATGGACACCTGATGCACAGAAACTGATGTCACCATACTCAAAAGTCTAACTGTTGGCACTGTACGGCAGGACTTTGATATCTACTTGTTTAGCTGCTGGTAGAGTACCAATTCTGTATCTTTAATTTAGAGAAATTAGTATTACTATGACGGGGTGAGATGTACTGGCTTCGTACCTGATCACAGCTCCTATTTTGGTCAGCAGCAGGGCAAGGTCAGTCTGTGGCAAGGCAAGTGGAATCTCAAACAGTTGTTTAAGCCTGTGAAACATGTTGCTTGGTAGACGGTTGTCTCTAGAGCAAGAACCGCCAGTGGCAGGCAGAACACTGCGGAAACCTGTAAGCAACTTGTGTGACCCAAAGGTGACTTCTTTAGATCACAAGACCATTACTTAAAGCCAGCTAAATGGAATAAAACTATCTTCTGATAGAAGAGAATGGATGGCAGATTGTCCTTTCTGCCTCACTTTGTAACACACTTCTACCTGTACACATGATAAAGTTTACAGTTTATTATTTAAATCGGAGCTAATGAATCATCATAGAATGGCTTAGGTTGGAAAGGATTGAAGAGATCATCTACTCCAACCTGCCCACCATGGGCATGAACACCTCTCAACCAGGCTCAGTTGCTCAAGGCCTCATCTGACCAGGCCTTGAACATCCCTCAGAAAGAGGAATTCACAACCTCCCTGGGCAGCCTAGTCCAGCATCCCACCACCTTCATACTGAAGAACTTCTTCCTAAGATCCAGTCTAAACCTACTTTCCCTCAGCTTAAAACCTTACTGTCTTGTTCTGCTGCTAGACAACCTCATGAAAAGTCCCTCCCCAGAATTTCTGTAGATCCCTTCAAATATTGGAAGGTTCTGCCAAAGTCACAGTATCACAGTCTCACAGTATCACCAGGGTTGGAAGAGACCTCAAAGCTCATCAAGTCCAACCCATCACCATAGCCCTCCAGACCAGACCATGGCACCAAGTGCCACGTCCAAACATGCCTTGAACACCTCCAGGGACAGTGATTCCACCACCTCCCTGGGCAGCCCATTCCA
>VWZE01005111.1:5251-18645 GCA_013396675.1 Eubucco bourcierii | reverse complement strand
GCGGGACGCTGGCCTGCGGGGTGGCCACACGGCGCTGCCGAGGGCTCTGGAACCACCCGCTGGCGGCCGCTCCACGACGTACCGCCGCGCACTTCGCCTTCCTGCCGGACCCGGCACCCACCGAGTATGGTGAGAGCAGGCCGGACCGGGGGCCAGCCCGTGCGCTGGGCTCGCCTTCGCTTTGCTACCGGGTCGGATCTGCCCCGCCTCGCCGCTACCTTATCGGCGGAGGTTCCTGCCCTGGCTGGGGTGGGACTAATGAAGGGGGAAGAGTGGGCGCTTCCATCTTCCGCCCCCTCGGGTCGCCGTGCCGCGCTTGCGGCCCGTCTCGGCGCTGGGGACGACACCTCGGGTGAGGGTGGCCTCCCTCTGTATCTGTTTCTCGCACTGCGTCTGCGGCGCTTTCGCCCGCGGGTTTTCCCCGGCAATGTTGGGCTGAGGCTGGGAAGGACCACCCCACCACCCGGGTTGCTGCGACGTCGTCGGCAGCTCCGCCGGCCGCTCTTTGAGGGAGTGCTGTTTGGGCAGCCGGTGCGATGGTTGCCGAAGGCCTATCCATCGTTTTACTCGGAGCTGCAAACCGTTCTCCTGCTCCTCTTCTGTTTCAGTGATAAAGCTTTTAACAGTCACTTAATCTGTCCCGGTTTTCTTAATGGCACGTGCTTCTAAACCTGTGATTAATAAAGAATGCTGCCTAGTGAGACGTTTGAAGTTTGGTGTATTAGCGTTACCCGTTTTAAGCATGGCTGTTCATCATCAAGTCTTCTTTCTTTGGCGTGTGGATTCGGTGCTCTTGACACTTGGACTGCAGTCCAGAGAGCAAGCTGGTGGTCTAGAATAATCAGATTAGGTGTCTGTAAACAGGAAAGGTTGGCCCTTTAAGAAAAAATTTAAAAGAATAATGAAGTAAGCTTAGAAACTTAGAGCCATTTAGATTGGAAAAGGCCCTTAAGATCGTCTGAGTCCAACTCAACTTTGCATGACCAAGTTCACCACTAAACCATGCCTCTAAGCACCAGCCTTGTAAATACCTCTGGAGGGATGACTCGACCACTTCCCTGGGCAGCATGTTCCAATGCTTAAGAACCTTTTCAGTAACGAAGTTTTTCCTACTATTCAGTCTAAACCCTTCCTGTTGCAGCTCAAGGCTATTTCCTCTTGTCCTATCACTTTTCACTTGAGACTGACACCCACCTCACTATGACCTCCTTTCAGGTAGTTGTAGAGAGTGATGAGGTCTCTCTTGCACCTTCTTTTCTCCAGGCTAAACATCCCAGTTCCTTCAGCCACTCCTCATAATATTTGTGCTCTAGACCCTTCACCAGGTTTGTGACCCTTCTTTGGACATGCTCCATCACCTCAGTGATCTTCTTGAAGTGAAGAGCTGAAATGAGGTCTGGTGAATCTTAGCAGAAAGGATCCAAATCCTCCAAACAATAATGCATAACTTGGGTTCTTCTTTTGAAAAAACATGGCATTAGTCATTACTCCTAGTGTTTGACTAAACCTTGCAAAGTTGCATTTGCTTCAGTTAGGAGCAGAGCATTTGAAAACAGGCTGAATGCAGGGTAGAACTGTAGTCCTTGGGATTGCTAAATGTGCCATGCTCAATCTCATCTGTCCCATAATTTAAGTTCATGCAGAAAGTGGATCTTGAGTACTAACAGGGATCTCGTTTAGGGCTGACGACTAAGGTTTTAGTCATGTTTTGCACCAATGTTTTCTAATGTGCTTTGTGTTTTGAACTGAATTAAGTGGCTGAATGGTCTCTTGCACAGGGCAAACTCAGAAGATGAACCTCTTCCAATCTATAACAAGTGCCTTGGACAATGCTTTAGCCAAAGACCCAACTGCAGGTATGCTGTACTTGTTAGTCTGGCTCTGTATAAATTGCTTTTTGTCTTGCCTATTTGTGTCCATTATTAAATGCATTTCTTGTAGCCTTTAAAGTTGTCTCAAGTTATTTCTACACTTTGATCCCAAAGAAAACTGAAAAATGTTTTATAGTAATAATTTATTAATAGGTTGTATGATCTGAGATACAGTTGCCTTCTGTATCAGTTGAGTGTGCTTTGTGTGAAAGTTGGGACAGAAAAACACTTTGCTTAACATGCTTCTGGTATTACTGATGTGAGCTGTACTTAAGGGCAGCTTGAGTCCACCCAGTAAGTAAAGGAATCTTTAAAATGCAAATCTTAGTTTTTAATTCCTTCAACCCTCTGTGCTCATTAAGTGGTAATTTTTAGAGACTGAAAATAGCCGGGCTCGCTCCGGCCATGCACCCTTCTCTCCTTCCCTGTCCTCCCAAATTCCTTACCAGCTTTACTGATTTCTGTCCATCATGGTACATAGGCTGTGTCAGGTTCTGTAGGCTTTTGCAGTCTGGATAACTTGTGACTTTGAAGATGCTAGTTCATTATAGCTTGCTTTGAAAGGGTTGTCCTAAACTCTTTGCAACAAAACTATTTGCTCAACTTGTAATGCTTACACATAAGAGGGAGTCTGTTGTCCCTGTTGGCACAACAAAGGCCTGATGATGGCCAGATGTCTGAAAGAGGCGTTCTTGCATCAAACATCTGCACAAGCTGTGTTGTCTTATGTAGTTTGGGCTTTTCTTTTTATTGTGTTAGGAGCGCATTTTGGCAGTGCTGGAACCGCTGCTCAACCTTGTCTGACTAACCATCTGATCTGTTAGGATGAGATCCATGTGTCTCTGTCCACTACCATGCCTCAGTCTGCACTGTTACAGTCACCTTTATCAAATTAAATGTAGACTGAATTCATGCCAAGAACATTTTAGTACTGGAATTCTGCAGTGCAAACACGTGAGTTGTCAGTATCGCCCTACTAACCGAGTTAGTTAGTACTTGCTGCAGTGGAAATCCTGCGCTGCATATGGTTTTAGTTGTGTGGGAATTGAGCAACTCTTTTTTGAAGGGTGGAAATCCTCATATTTCTGTTGATGAGAATTAGAATCTCTCCAGGAAAATATTTCCCCAGCTGAAGAAAATGAGTAAATCCATGCAAGTCTGCTGATACTAGCATTAAATGGATTTAAAATTTTTTTCCCCATGCCAGCTGGCTTAAAAGTGAGCAGCCATATGATAATGGAAAGACCTTACTGAGATTTTAAGTACATAAACCCAAACAAATAAATATTAAAAATTAATTAGAAATGATCTGGGGACATACTCCAATCATACGCTCCATGGCTGCACTGGTTTTAGATCATTATGCAAGTTATTTTTCTTTAAGGGGTGTTATTACTATGATTGTCAGAAGTGTGTAAATCCTTTCTAGTGCTTCCAATCAGAAAGATACTTAAGTAAAAATCATATTTGAAAGGGAAGGAGGCTAACTTACAATTTGTGTGTGTTAGAATATGGAACGTGTTGAGAAGTGTGGGGGTTATGAGAACTGACAGCAGCTCATGCAGTGATACTGATCTACATCTCACGTGCTTAAAAAAATTGAAATGGGCAGTACTTATGCCTGTGAATTAAGTAATAGGACTGTTTTAAGAACCATTAGATACCACCATTCTGCACATTCAAAGAAAAGACTTCATTTTTAGTGGCAGAACTTCATTGGCTACACCACCCACACTTGATGCATGGTGTGCTGAATACTGAGAGTTGTTGTGGTTGTTAGATATTCATCTTTTCTGTAGGAGAGTTACTTTAAAGTAATTTTTCAGGGATCTGGCAAGAATGTTTGGAGAAGGCTTGGGATTTAATGTTGGGTTGCTGTTTTGAAGGAAACTTTCAGTTTGGCATTTTTCAAAGCACTGAAATCTGTGGATGGAGAATGCAAATGGTTACCAGTTGAAGCGGAAGACATAAATGACTTAAAGATGACCAAAGGGCTACGAGGTTAGACTGAGGGAGCTGGGGTTGTTCAGCCTAGAGAAGACTCTGGGGCGACCTTACAGCTGCCTCCCAATACCTGAAGGGATCCTACAGGAAGGCTGCAGAGGGACTTTTCCGCAGGGTGTCTATTGATAGGACAGGAGGGAGTGGTTTTAAGCTGAGGGTGAGTAGGCTTAGGCTGGATCTTAGGAATAAGCACTTCAGTATGAGAGTGGTGAGACTCTGGAATAGGCTGCCTGGGGAGGTTGTGGATGCCTCCTCCCTAAGGCTGTTCAAGGCCAGGTTGGATGAGGCCTTGAGTAGCCGAGTCTAGTTGAGAGATGCCCATAGTGGGGAGGTTGGAGTAGATGATCTCTGAGGTCTATTCCAACCTTAGCCATGCTGTAACTCCAGTGATTGAATATAATTGTTTCTTGGAATTACTTTTATTCATTTAGATATGGTGATATTATAGAGTATTTCAGCGGAATGATGAAGATGAAAGCACAACTCATTCAGTTTCACAAATTCCCTTCTAAGACCTACTTCTGCTGTTGTACTGATTCCTAACTGACTTTGTTTCCTTCTTTATTATAGCTAGTCTGGGCAAGAGAAATCCTTAGGTCTAGATAAATCCTGAAGCAACCTGAAATTTAGGTGGTGCTTATGTTAGTGTCTCAGCTTTTAGTCATGTTCATTAAAAATAAGATGCATTACAGTGACATTAGCCTCCTGTGTTGTTATTTTTCAGTAATATTTGGTGAAGATGTGGCCTTTGGTGGAGTCTTCAGGTGTACAGTTGGCTTGCGAGACAAATATGGTAAGCTAAGTCTGAGATCTGCCATCAGTGCCGTATTGGCATCTCTGTTCTTTTGGAGCCCTCTGTGGCTTGGGAGAGAAGAACATGTGTGAGAAGAGTCTTGTAAATGTACTTCTCTTTTCCTTCCTGTCCCTGGAAACAGGAAAAGCTATGCTCTTGTTACACTTTATGTATGCTTTCAAAGCTTTCAAAACTTGCTGACGTGATTTCGAGGGTCTTCTGTTTCTTCATCACTATAACTGCAAACAGACCAAGTATTCCTAGTTGTGGCCCTGTTAAATTGATCAAAGTAAAACCTCTTAGTGACAATACATGGTAATGACTTTTTGTCTATCTGTCAGGAACTCTGAATGAATTCCATTAAAATGGATATAAAGTCTTTGTTAAACGTAGTGTTTTCTAGCATGCCCTGAAAAACCAATATAGAAATGATGTGTTATAGCTGTGCTTGGACTTCATCTAGGCTGTAATTGGTTTACTTTTTTTGGGATACTCAATGTGAAGGCCTTCAGGGAAACAGGATAACCTTTGTCTCAAAGAATATGAGAAGTGGCCTTTATTAGTACAATAGATAGGAAAACCAGGTTTGCAAAAGTATGAAAAAATAACATTGTACTTAATCTCATCAGGCACTTGAGGTAAGTTCAGTGGAAGAAAACTAGTTGTGAAAATAGTTGCTTGTAGGAACTTCCTAATTTTTGTTGAAAGCTTATTTTTTAAAGTAAGATAATTTCTTTAGAATCTACAGGAGCTTGAGAAAATGTCTTGTGTGATCTGTGATCTAAATTAAGCAATGCATTGTGTTTATTTTGGAAGAAACTTAGTTCTGCTGTTTCTGGGGGTCAGTTTCTTGCAGCTGAGTATTAGTGGCATCTAAGAAAGGCAGGGGGAAAGAAGAGACTTCCAGTCTGTATGTTGCACAAGCATGTGAGCCTCTAATTCACAGTTCTTGATGGGTAGAATTTAACCTCCTTGTTAGCGGTACCTGTTGGGCAAAGTCCTTTGCTGTTTTTCCAATTAGGTTTCCTTTGGTTATCCATTTGGTGTGGCCTGGTTAAGCACCTATTTTGCTGTGAGAGGTACAGTTACTGGAATGCTGGAAAAGAAATCAGTGTTTCACATGTGGCACGCTAGGTAGTGCAGAGCAGTTTGTAGCTTTTGGAAACCAGCTGTGCTTACAGTAGCCTGAGAGATTTTGCTTTGGCAGTCACTGTCTCCCCCACTGGGCTATTGAGCAAAAGAAGTTGTAAAATGTTGAATTTCAGCAGCTTACTTTCTTCAAGGCACAAAGGTGCTGTGACTGCTTGCAGCCAGTGATAAATCTAGTTAATTTTCCTCATCTGGTGGAGATGAGTTACTGCTCTCTTGGAGATCACCCAGATCCATTTCTTTGGAGCTGAACCAGACAAGGGAGAGGAGGAAGACTACTTTTAAGAAGTCTCGGAAAAGTAACCATATTTCGTGGCCTTGTCTCTGCTTCAGTTATGTGGATGTTTTCTCACTCTCTATATGTTAGTGTTCAAATAGTGGGGCTAGGACTTCTACTAGCAATGATCTTTAGTTCTGCATGTTGTGATTGGGTTATAGTTCTGTAACCCTATTGCTAAGTAGATAAAATGAAGCCTCTGAGACAGCAGTCAGTTGCTGTTGAAAAAATGGGCAACAGAAGACTTCATCTGGGAAACAAGCAACAGATGACTCCATAAGCAACTTTCTTGGGTTTTAGTGAACACTGCCAGTTTAAAAGACAAAAGGAACAAACATAATATTGTCAGGTTGTTGCTTTGAGGGTCTTTTGTTTTTCTTTGATGTAAGAATGTACTACTGAACTGAAAGAAGGATGTTATTCGATTCTTGTAGTAGCATTTTATTGATGATGCATTCGTAAGTGCCAGTTCTGATCAAAGACTCTGATGGTCTCTACCTCAGAGTGCAGGGAGTGCTGCCGAGAGAGTGCAAAGAACTGTTTACATTTACACTGTGTAGATTTTGAGTGGGATAAGCAACAGTCATAGCACAGCAGCACCCTACCTATAATCACGTTTATTTTATAGGTATAGCAGTACAGGTTTTTGATGACATTCTTGAGGAAGATGCAACATGACTTGGGGAATATTTGGGAAGAACTCCCTAAAGCATTAGAAGCAACATGGGAAACTGTGGAAGTATTTATACGGACGTTGGGCAAGGGCTAGTGGAAGCTAGTGCTGCTGTTTGCCCAGAGAGGGTACTGGCCTCATTGTGGTGAATGGGAGGATAGACCTGAGAGGGAAAAACTAAGCAGAATCATAAAATAGTTTGGGTTGGGAGACACCTTCAAAGCTCATCCAGTCTAAACCCCCTGCAGTGAGCAGGGACATTCTTCACTAGATCAGGTTGTTCAGAGTCTTATCCAGCCTGACCTTGAATATCTCCAAGGATGGGGTCTCAGCTACCTCCATGGGCAATCTGTTCCAGTGTTCCACCACCCTCATGGTAAGTAAGTAGTCCTCCTGTTTCATGTGGTAGTAAGATAAAATGGGTGGGTGCATAAAGTGCTGGTGAGATCACATGTGAAAGGTAGGAAGCTACCTCTTGACATTCATCCAGAGTGCTGCACAGGTTGTACGTGCTAGAGGAAAAGTGTATTAGCTAGAAGAGACGGAGAAACGTAAAAAACCTCTTTGCTTTTTTCCTGCCAAGAGAAAAAGGTTTGTCTTACACATTCATTACGAAAAGATCATTCCAAGTTCTGTTTGTCTTGCAGATTCTGAGAGTTAGGTCTAGGTGAGAAGTGAACTGAAGTTATTGATAGTGACTGAGGGAGGAGGGGTGGAGAAGGCATGACAGGAAAAATAAGAGAGATCTCTGTCCTGCTAGTAATGTGCCCATAGGTAAATGAAGGCAATATCTGAAGTACAAGTTTAGACAGAGAAGCTTGAATATAAAGTGAATTTAGGAGTCATTCACGTAGTGACTGTACTGGTTTGTAACAGAAGGTGACTTGGCTTCTTTCATCACTGGTAGAGACATCGTGCAGTAAACAGGCAGTGGCTGAAGAGGGAATGGCAGAGATGAATTGCAGGATGTACTATAAATACAGTTACAATGCTGAGGGGAATGAGGAGAGACTGAAATCCTCCCAAGTTGAGGAAATCTAAAATTTTGAGAAGAGTATTGCTGACTGTCAGTGTTCTCTTAGTTCACAGTTTCTGGGTGCAGTGCCTGTTTTATGCAGGGGCCAGAGTCCGTGTGAAATAAAAGAGTTCCAGACAGACTCAATGAACAACCAACCCCACGGACCTTACCTGTGCAAGGAAGTGATTCCTCTTTCTCCATTCCCCTTCAGCAATTAACATCCAGATGTACAGATGTAAAATCCAAAAGAATGAGGAGTTTCCCCCCCTCCTCTCTCCTTGAAGAGAGAAGTTTCTGGTTTTGATTTGGTTGTGGGGTTTTTGCTGTTTGTTTTGGGGTTTGTTGTTTGTTTGGTAGCTTGTTTTTGTAGATAACCCAAGTCACTAGGTGGCACTCTATGCCTGTGAGCAGTTACTTTGATTATTTTGATACAGATTGATAGTTCCTTTTTAAGCACTTTCATAAAGGTCAGTGTCTAAGCATCACCTAATATTAGTGTAGATAGAATTTACTGTATTAATAATCAGTGTTGTGCTGGTTGTTACCCAGCTTGTTACTGGAGTCTCTGGAGAGATAAAGGAGAAATTTGCTCTCAGAATATCAAACCTACATTTTTTCTTTTTTTCTTTTTTTTTTTTTTCCCCAGGAAAGCCATTTTAAGCCTGAGTGTAATGTTGTAATATAAACACAGCTAGAGGCCCATCCTAGTAAGTGGAAGAAGTCAGGCTTATTGCCTTTGTAAAGAAATAAACCCTAATTGTTAATTGGATGGATTTTTGACATGCCCCAAAGATTTCTGTTTGAAAATGTTTGAGGAATCCTATGTAAGCAAGGCAATATGTGGAAGAGTCTTTCCCAGGATAACTAAGGATAATATGTTTATTCCTATTTACCTTAGTGTGAAGGTTTGGGAGTTCCCCACCCCCCCACACTTTGTGAAATGACCCAGACTAGCACTCAGTCGGCTGGAAGTTAAATGATGAAGCTCTATTTACAGCTTTGCACAATGTACAGCAGATATTTACACTATATACACAATATTTACAGAAATATANATCAGCAGAGGAGCCAGATCCCAGAAACTGCTAGATCGCCCAACAGCTCCTGTTCCAGCAAGAGCCAGAGAGAGGCTGACTGATCTATTGTTTTGGTTAGTGTTCCCAAACAATTCTCCAGCAAGCCTAGGAGTGAAGTAGACATCATGATGTTTTCCTTTCACAGCCTAGAGTGTAATTTTCTCTATTAAAATATTCTAATTAACCTCAAACCAGCACAATTAGTCAGCCTCTGAAATAGGTGATTCCAGTTTTCTGGCATTGCTTCACTGTTCCAGATCCTTTTATTGCCCTTAGTACGTTTTGAATGTACTGAAAGCTTAGAAATCTGTTGCTGTATAATCCTCTGTCCTGAAATCATCACATGTCGAGAAACGTAGATAGCTCCTTTTGGGTAAGGGAAGGGGGAAAGTCTTGTACAATTTTTCCCTTTGTCACCTTCCTCCTGGTCTCGCACAACGGAAGGCATATTCTTGTTTTATTTCTTGTCTCCTTTCCCATCACTCTGACAGGTTTTTAATTGTCACCATTTTGCAGAGCTTACCTACTCTAGTCTGTAGAGCATTTTTACCGATAACGTGTGCCTGCTGTGCCAACAGTCCTGCCCTCTAGAGGCGTTGGCTTCTCCAGAGCAGAGATGAAAGCTGCAGGACTGACAGCATGCTTCTTTACTCGATGTATTTTTGTAGCCTACGTCATGTAGTGAGGGTGGTGAGGCACTGGAACAGGTTGCCCAGGGAGGTTGTGGCTGCTCCCTCCCTGGATGTGTTCAAGGCCAGATTGGATGAGGCCTTGAGTAACCTGTACTAGTGGGAGGTGTCCCTGCCTATGGCAGGGGGTTGGAACTAGATGATCCTTGAGGTCCCTTCCAACCTTACCATTCTATGATTCTATGATTCTATGTGTTCAACCTTCTTCCTTTTTTATAAACATTTTTTTGTTTTAAATAGAAGAACACTAGCATTTTCTTCAAAAGCCTGCAATAATATTGGAATGAAACAGCTGTACATTGGTCTTTGAGTCTGCAGACAGGTTTGAAATTATGATCTTGGAATGTGGTCCTGGTGCTCTGCCTGACGCGTGAAATAACGTTACAGCACGTAAAGAGCAGTGTCACCCACATCACAGAAGTACAGAGGAGATCAAAGGTAAGGATTAGATGGCAGAGCCACAGAATTGCTTTGGTTGGAGGAGACCTTTAAGATCATTCATTCCAACCATTAACTCAGCACTGCAAAGTCACCACTAAACCATGTCCCTCAGGACCACATCTTCCTGGCTTTGAAACTGCTCCAGCCCTGGGCAGCCTGGTTCAGGGCTTGACAACCCTTCTGGGAAAGAAATAGTTCCTCATGTTTAACCTAAACCTCCCCTGACATGACTTGAGGCCATTCCCTTTTGTCCTGTCACTTCTTCCTTGGGAGAATAGACCAACCCCCACCTGACTCCATCCTTCCTTCAGGGAGTTGCAGAGAGCCAGAAGGTTCCTTTTCTTCCAGTCTGAACAACCCCAGTTCCCTCAGCTGCTCCTCCTCACCAGAGCTGTTCTCCAGACCCTTCACCAACCTCTTTGCCCTTCTCTGGACCTACTCCAGGAGGGAAAGAAATGGAAGGAAAAAAACAGGATAAGATGAAAATGGAAGTAGTAGATAGAAGTAAAGGCTAAGAAACAAGAACAGCAGAAATAGTGATTGACAAGGAAGGCTACTTACAAGAATGCCAGAGCAGGTTTTATTTCTCCCAAAAAACTCTTCCGTAGCCTGCTGTGGCCAAAAATGATTTTTGTGAGTGTCCAAACAGGTGAAGCAATGTATATGCATCATTTTCTTGATACTTTCTGCTATCCTCCAAGCCCTTGCCAGCATAAGGGCTTCCTTATCCAAGTGTCTCTGTGTAGTCAGTCAGCAGAGATTTGTCTTTCATACCATTCTGGTCTGGGCTTGAAGGTAGGCTCTGATGTGCACTTATGGCTGTGTTAAAAGTGTTCACAAGAACAGGGGTCAGGAGCCTTCTGACGGCTTCAAAGCTTGGTGTCCTGAGAACCAAGCTTTGAAGAACCTGAGAACTTTGAACAGGATCAGTCCTTGTGCAGAACTGGTGAGAATCCAACAGAAGTATCATAGAATGAATAAGTTTGGAAGGGACTTCAAAGCCCAGCCAGTTCCAAACCCCCTGTGCCATAGGCAGGGACACCTCCCATGAGAACAGGTCGCTCAAGGCCTCATCCAACCTGGCCTTGAGCACCTCCAGGGAGGTGCAGGGTTATTCTGATGGTTTGAGGCTTTCACTTATAGATCACTTTTTTCCAGGCTCTGGTTAATGCAGCTGAAGGATGTGGGCCCTCCAGACTTATGTAAATGGCTCCTGAGTTCTTACCGAGCAGAACCTGGTTGCTTAATAGCTTTGTGTTGGCCAGGTTGGACGAGGCCTTAAGCAGCCTGGTCTAGCATGAGGTGTCCCTGCCTATGGCAAGGATGTTGAAACTGGATGATCTCCAAGATCCTTTCCAACCCAAACCATTCTATGCTAATGCTAGCTTGCTGTACACCAGTGATGCTTATTTCCAGTGCCTGTTCCACCGTAACCCCTTGTGTCTAAGGTGGCAAACACTGGTGTGAGTGTTCAGGGAACACTCTTCTCAGTAAATTGATCAATTATAGTTTGATAAAATAATTCAGGTGTTTTTGTTTATTTAGTCAAGAGATGGCTGTACCTAACCATGCCCAAGGCACAGCAGCCTTTCTGAAACTGTGGTACGTATTTATTTGAACACGGGAGCTGTGCGAAGCTCCTGAAGGCAAGTTCTGTTTCAGTAGGATGTCTATTCATTGCCCTTGGGGAAAGTCAGGGGTAAGGAGATAAGGTTGCCTTCAGGTTGTTGTGGTATTTGTTGAAGTTTCTTGGGTGAGGATTGGATATGCTTACAAAAACTGGTTAATGTCCTGATAGATTTTAGCATGAAATAACAAGAGAACGTTTGAAACTGAGCTAAAAGAAGTAGATCTTAGAATCATAGAATGCACTGGGTTGGAGGGAACGTCAACCCCCTGCAGTAAGCAAGGATATCCCCAGCTAGATTAAGTGCATGTTAAAAAATACAGGGTTAAAAGCAATTCTAACAATTTGCCTCAGACCCATAAAATACTTAAAATATTTACAATATAAGCATTTTATTGCTAGTGATTTCAGGAAGTTGTTTATTGTAGAGATTTCACAGCATGCACTGTAACTGGTGCTCTTCAGTGCTCAACTCTTTTAAAAAGCAGGGAGATTTCAGTTCCTCCCTGCCCTCATCATGAGTGTCTGCAAATACCTGAAGGCTGGCCATCAGGAGGATGAAACCAGTCTCTCTTCAGTGATACCCAGTGACAGGGGGAGGAGCAGTGGATGTATCACAGGAAACTCCATCTCAACATGAAAACAAAGCTTTTTGTACCGTGAGGGTGACAGAGTAGACTGCCCAGAGAGGTTGTGTCTCTGGACACAGTCTCCTTCTCTGAAGCCTCCCCTGGAGATCTTCAAAGCCTTCCTGGATGTGTTCCCGTGTGACCTGCCCAAGCATTCTTTGAGTCTATGAGGAGGGCAGATTTAGACTGGGTATTAGAAAGAAATTCTTCACAGTGAGGGTGGTGAGACTCTGGAAGAGGTTGCCCAGGGAGGTCATGGATGTTCCCTCCCTGGAGGTGTTCAAGCGCAGGTTAGATGTGGCCTTGAGCAACCTGGTGTAGCAGAGGGTGTCCCTGCCTATGGCAGAGGGTTTGGAACTAGATGATCTTTAAGGTCCTTTCCAACCCAACCCATGCTGTGAATCTGTGTTACTGGTGAGGGAGGTTATGGGTATGTTCTTGTGGTGCCAGGCTTTACAGTGCAAGGGCCACAACCTACAGATGGCCCAGCGTAAGTTAGTGTGTTGTACCTCCCTGAAGGCACTCACGGTTGAGTATCACTTCAGCAGGTGGGGATTTTTCAACTCTCAGGTTTTTCTGAGGTTCGTTTTATAATAGCCATAGGGTGTTGGCATGCTTAAAGAATATTGCAATATGCTGTTACAGAGAGGAGACAGACTCAAGCTAAAGTAACATAAAAAATTTAGAGGGTTGGTTTATAAATGGTCAGAAAGTGTTGGCATGATGCTTCAGAAGCACACTGCAAGCCTTCTGGAGAAGCACTGTGCTGACTGTTCTGTGTAGGGACCTGTTCTTCCTAGCATATTGCACATGGCAGAATGAAGTAGTTCAGATCGTTTTTACATGGCAGCCTCAAGGCAAGTGTGGAACGTTTTATTCAGAGTTAAAAGTGACTAGTTGTTGTATATAGAGTAAACCCTAAGTAGTCTCAATATCCATTATCCTTATTTCTTTGTGGATGGATTTAAGCAGAGAGTTCTGCAACTTGCTTGCCTGGTTCCTCCAGAGCGGTTTTGCAAGATCTGCATTTTGTTCTGATTTATATAAATGTCTTTGAACAGTAACATCTGGAGAATATATTCCTGCCTCATTACACAATAGTACATTTTGTTCATTTTCATCTTAAATAGCCAATTCTTTTCTTAAG
>VWZE01005108.1:75794-90115 GCA_013396675.1 Eubucco bourcierii | reverse complement strand
AAAAAAAAAAAAAAAAAAAAAAAAAAAAAAAAAAAAAAAAAAAAAAAAAAAAAAAAAAAAAAAAAAAAAAAAGAAGAAAAAAAAAGAAAAAAAAAAGAAAAAAAAATAATATGATGGTGCTAAATGACTCTGTAGAAGGCTGACAAAATAGACTCCTGCTGTTAATGTCATGTTCAGAGCTTAGCTGTTAGGCTTTTGGTGTTGGAGAGACCAATGTTACAGTGCATTTATTTGTTGGCCATACAATATATAGGATGTTTTGTGCCACTGACCTGCTTCAGTTTGTAAAGTGTGTGGCTACAAACTTAGTTTATTTTGGGTTTTATTCCCTTTTGCTATATTATTGGGGGTTTTTTGTGGTTTTTTTTTGGTCTCATTTTGTTTCTTTATTGAATCTGTACTCTCCACCTTTTTTTTTTTTTTTCCCTGTTTGTTTGTTTGTTCCTTTAAAAAAAAACAAAACCAACAAAATAAAAAGACAATAAACAGCTGGGGCCATCCCTAAAGAAATTCATGCACATAGCTTTATTCATGTATCTTTGCAAAGCATTTAATTAAATATGTGCTTCTTGCTATGGAAGTGGTTTGCTTTTTGTAGAATTGGCTTCCAACCTGTCCCACATCAGCTCACTTCACACAGAGTCACAGTTATTAGGGGTTAGAAGGGACCTCCATATCAAGTCCTACCCTGTCTGCCAGAGCAGGACCATAGAATCTAGCTTGGGTCACAGAGGAATGCAGCCAGACAGAGCTGGAAAGCCTCCAGAGAAGAATCCACAACCTCTCTGGGGAGCCTGTGCCAGTGCTCTGGGACCCTTAAAGTAAAGGAGTTCTTCCTCATGTTGAGGTGGAACTTACTATAGAATCATAGAATGGTAAGGTTGGAAGGGACCTCAAGGATCATCTAGTTCCAACCCCCTGGAATGATGCTCCAATAATCACATGGGATGCAGTCTATGAGATCTGTAGCTGATTGAGTCCCTCCCCACCCCCACCCCAACTAAACCACCCAAAGTTACAGAATCATAGAATGGTAAGGTTGGAAGGGACCTCAAAGATCATCTAGCTCCAACCCCCTGCCATAGGCAGGGACACCTCCCACTAGTACAGCTCACTCAAGGCCTCCTCCAACCTGGCCTTGAACACCTCCAGGGAGGGAGCAGACACAACCTCCCTGGGCAACCTGTGCCAGTATCTCACCACCCTCACTGCAAACAACTTCCTCCTAACATCCAGTCTAAATCTCCCCTCTGCCACTTCAAACCCATTGCCCCTTGTCCTGGCATTACAAGACCTTGTCAATAGTCCCTCCCCAGCCTTCCTGTAGGCCCCCTTCAGATCCTGGAAGGCTACTCTAAGGTCTCCTGGAAGCCTTCTCCTCTCCAGGCTGAGAAAGTGTGCAGTGCTTCCTCTGCCAGATGCCTTGAGCACTGAAAGAGTTTTACCTGGAAAGCAATGTTAAGTAATGCTCTGTAAAACTCATGGAACCCCTGAAGCAAAGCCTTACTTGGGCAATCTGTGTGCTCAGCTGAGGAGGCTTTGCAGTGCAAGTGGTTTGGAATGGGTTTCCCTCCCCCCCCCTCCTTGACTGTGTTTATAGCATGCACACATAAACCTCTCACTCCCTCCTTCAGCATTCCACAAAGCTTTGTAGAGCTTTTTCTAAGCAGACAAAAGTTTTAAAAGAGGTGGGGAGGGGATTTGCAGTGCTCTAAGCTGCTTCACCTCTGTTCAGCCCAGTGTGGCATAGCCTCTTGTAAATACAGCTTTAGTGCCAGGAACCGGGAATGAATGAGCTGATAGACTGTGAAAGGTTGATTGACTTAAGGAGCACAAAGGAAGCATCAGATTGTATCTGGTGCGGTTCTGTCTGTTGCAAATGGCAACGAGGGATAGGAAATTAATCCCTGCTTTGCAGGTGCTGCTGAGCTGAAAGAAGGAATAAGCAGACTTCTGCATCTACCTTGGAGGTACTGTAACAAATGCAGTGAAATAGAAGTGTGAGCCAGGACAGGAACACATTCACAAAAGTCCACTGAAGCTGGAGCATCTCCACGCCTCCAAGAGTGATCTTTTACTCACAGAATCACAGAATGTTAGGGGTTGGAAATGGTCTCAAAAGATCATCCAGTCCAACCTGCCCTCTGCCAGAGAAGGATCAACTAGAGGAGGTCACACAGGAATGCATCCAGGCAGGTTTTGTATGTCTCCAGCGAAGGAAACTCCCCAGGCTCTCTGGGCAGCCTGTTCCGGGGCTTTGTCACCCTCACAATGTTCCTGTGGAACCTTCCTCTGCTCCAGCTTGCACCCATTGCCCTTGTCCTATCATTGGGCATCACTCAGCAGAGCCTGGCTCCAGCCTCCTGGCACTCACCCTGCACGTATTTGTGACCATGAACAAGGTAACCTCTTTGTCTCCTCTGCTCCAAGCCCCAGCTGCCTCAGCCTCTACTCACAAGGGAGATGTTCCACTGCCTTTAGCATCTTTGTGGTTCTGCTCTAGACTCACTCAAGCAGTTCTCTGAGGTCCTTCTTGAACTGAGGAGGTCCAGAACTGGACACAATAGTCCAGACATGGCCTCAGCAGGGCAGAGTAGAGGGGGAGGAGAACCTCTCTTGACCTACTGACTACAGCCCTTCTAATCCACTCCAGGATGGCATTGGCCTTCTTGGCCACAGGGGCACATTGCTGGCTCATGGGCATCTTTCTGTGACTGTTGTCAGTGGATGTGGGCATGGAGTCATCAACAACCTAGACACAGCCGTACGTAAAGGTGTACAGAATGGAGGTCATGCAGCTTTCATCTCATGAACCTCCTCTGCCAGAGAGAAATTTTAGATGGGCTTAACTTTACCAGGTGCAATTTATGGTGAAAAAAATAAAAGGGAATGACCTGTGGCCTTCTGGGAATCATAGGATCAGGAAGGGACCTTGAAACATCAAGGGATCATAGGGCTGGAAGTGACCTTGAAACATCATCTAGTCCAGCCCCCCCTCCCCCACCCCTGCCAGAGTAGGATCACCTAGAGCAGATCACACAGGAACACGTCCAGATAGTTCTTGAATATCTCCAGAGGGAGACTCCACAACCTCCCTGGGCAGCCTGTTCCAGTGCTCTGTCACTCTCACAGAGAAAAAAAAAATCATCCTCAGGTTCAGGTGGAACCTCCTATGCCTCAACTTCCACCCACTGCCCCTTGTCCTGTCAGCTGGCATCACCCAGCAGAGCCTGGTTCCATCCTCCTGCCACTCACTCCAGGAGATGGCACAAGCAGGAGCAGCTGCTGTGATGGCAAAACTGCAGTGTGGGTTACACTCAATGCTTGCAGAAGGCATCCTCTGGGCTGAAGCTATTAGAGAGAAAAGACCAGAAGGGGAGACAAGACCACCAGGAAGCTTTCTTTCTGGTGGACTTCTCACTGTAGAGGAGTCTGTAGACTCACCTCCTCCCTGTAAAGAGGTAAGCAGAAACACAGAAAGCATCTCTCCATCTGTGAAGGTTTGGGAGTTCCCCACCCCCCCACACTTTGTAAAATGACCCAGACTAGCACTCAGTCGGCTGGAAGTTAAATGATGAAGCTCTATTTACAGCTTTGCACAATGTACAGCAGATATTTACACTATATACACAATATTTACAGAAATATACAAATAAAAAGGTAATACAACAACACAACTCCCCTCCCAGAAATCAGAGACTCCAGGAGGGGCTCCCAACCACCCTTCCACCTTCTCCCCACCCCTGTACCTTACCCCAAGGTTTGCCTTACGTGCAAGGTGAATTAGGAGGATCGGCCAAGGTGGTTAGAAGAAAAGTGGTTAGTGAGGATTAATCAGCAGAGGAGCCAGAGCCCAGAAGCTGCTAGATCCCACCAGCAGCTGCTGCTCAAGCAAGCGACGGAGAGCAACTGACTTATCAATTGTTTTGGTTAGTGTTCCCAAACAATTCTCCAGCAAGCGTATGAGTGAAGTAGACATCATGATGTTTTCCTTTCACAGCCTATAGTGTAAGTTTCTCTATTAAAATATTCCAATTAGCCTCAAACCAGCACACCATCTCCCAACTCCTGAAACCTCCTCAAAAGAGCTTTCTCTTACAGTACTTTAGCTCTAGCTCTCAGAAGATAACAAGAAACAGATGAACACATAGAATCACAGAAACATTCAGCTTGGCAAAGCCCCTCAGGATCACCAAGTCCAACCCAGACCCCTACTCTGCAAGGTGCACCCTAAACCATAACCCCAAGCAACTTTTAAACACATCCAGGTTTGGTGACTGCACCACCACCTCCCTGGGAAGGTTGAGTTAAAGTTCCCAAATCATCATAAAACTACTTAATGTATTACTGTAGCTTAATATTTGTGCAACGAGTGCCTGGGGACTGACAGATCCAGAAGGGAGGGCAAATCTAACTTCTTTACTGGTGAAAAGAAAGAAGTGATTTATTTTTTTCAGCCAGCCATCAAGGTTTCAGCCTTGGTTGAAGTGGTTCTGTCAGCTCTGTGTTAGTGGCTCTGTATTAATGACAGGAGCTCATCTAGTCCTTGCTAAAGGAGGTATGCCCAGATCAGGTTGCACAGGAATGCATCCAAGTGGCTTTTGAAAGTCTCCAGAGAAGAAGCCTCCCAACCTCTCTGGGTAGCTTGCTGCTCCATCACCCTCTAAGTAAAGAAACTTCTACTTAAATTCAGCACCTCCTGTGGGTCAGTTTGTACCTGTTGACCCTTGTCCTATCACTGGGCATCACTGAAAAGAGCCCAGACCCACCCTCATGTCCTCCATCATTATGGATATTAATCAGCATTAAGAAGATGACCTCTCAGTCTGCTCTACTCCAAGCTAACCAGCCCCAGGCCTCTCAATTTCTCCTGATCAGAGAGATGCTCCAGGCCTCCCAACACATTCATGGCTATCTGTTGGGTTCCCTGTCCCTCTTGAATTGGAGAGCCTACAACTGGACACACTACCCTGTGGGGCAGCCTCAGCAGTATAGAGTGGAGGACTTCCCTCAGCCAGCTGACCATGCTCTTCTGAATGCACTCCAAAACCACCATTGGCTTTCTTGGCCATGAGTGCCCATTGCTGGCTCATGGTGAACCTCTTGTCCACCAGCACCTCCAGGTCCTTCTCCACAGAGCTGCTTTCCAGCAGGTCAAGCCCTGATCCGTAGTGGTGTGGGGGATTATTCATCCTCAGGTGCAGGACTCTATACTTGCCATCCAGAAGAAGCCCTTCCTCATGCTGAGGTGGAACTTCCTGTACTGTAGTTTAGACCCATTACCCCTTGGCCTATCACATGGCACGACTGAGAAGAGTTTGCCCCCTCCCTCTTGACCCCCCCACCCTCATCTATTTATAAACATTGATTAGATCCCCTCTAAGTCTTGTGAAGGTCAGCTTCATCAAACTGCCTCTCCACAGTAGGAGACCCTTAGGCCGCTGATTTAAGCTGCCATCTGACTCTTATTTAGACTGAGGCAGAGAGGATTAAGATCTTTGATTTCCTCCAGACTGGTCTGCCTAGGTACATGGCTGCTGTTTAGCATCTTCATGCCAGAGCTGAATCATAGAACGGTTTGGTTTGGAAGGGACCTCCAAAGGTCATCTAGTCCAGCCTTGCTGCAGTGAGCAGGGACATCCTCCACCTGAAGTCCTGTGTGCAGTTCTGGAGCCCTCAGCACAGGAAGGACAGAGAAGTGTTGGAGCAGGTCCAGAGGAGGCCACGAAGATGCTCAGAGGGCAGCAGCTGCTCTGCTGTGAGGACAGGCTGAGAGAGTTGGGGCTCTGCAGCCTGGAGAAGAGAAGGCTTCCAGGAGACCTTGGAGTAGCCTTCCAGGATCTGAAGGGAGCCTACAGGAAGTCTGAGGAGGGACTATTGACAAGGCCTTGCAATACCAGGACAAGGGACAATAGGTTTGGAGTGGCAGAGGGGAGATTTAGACTGGATGTCAGGAGGAAGTTGTTTGCAGTGAGGGTGGTGAGACACTGGCACAGGTTGCCCAGGGAGGTTGTGGCTGCTCCCTCCCTGAAGGTGTTGAAGGCCAGGTTGGAGGAGACCTTGAGTGAACTGTACTAGTGGGAGGTGTCCGTGCCTATGACAGGGGGTTGGAACTAGATGAGCTTTGAGGTCCCTTCCAACCTTACCATTCTATGATTCTATGATCAGATCAGGCTGCCCAAAGCCCTGTCAAGCCTGCCCTTGAATATCTGTGCTACACTAGAAAAAAAAAACAACAACCATTGGCTGGAGAGAAGTGGGAGAAGTAAAGAAAGGAAAATTTAATCAGGAATAGTGTGGCCAGCAGGAGCAGGGAGCTCATTCTGTACTCTGCACTGCTTAGGCCACACCTTGAGGACTGTGTTCAGTTCTGGGTCCCTCAATTTAAGAAGGACATTGAGGTGCTTGAGCGTGTCCAGAGAAGGGCAACGAGGCTGGGGAGAGGCCTCCAGCACAAGCCCTATGAGGAGAAAAAGGAAATAAAAAAAGCCAAGCAGTCAGTTTTATGAAACGAGAAGTTTTATTAAGATACTTTATGATGTGTCTCTGTAAGGAATAGACCAACAACCATAGAAAAGCTTACAAAGATGGTTAACCTTCAACACTATGTAATGTGCTAACGTGCCAGAGGAAGTTCACAAGTTTGCATCTTTATTGACTTTTACAGAGTGAAGGGAGAAAGAAATTTCTCAACTATGCCAGGCCAATGACAGGAGACATTTAAGATTGCTTTTTAATGTTTGGGTTTTTTTCCCCCTTTTTTTTTGGTGTGGGTTTTGGGTTTGGTTTTTTTAACTTACTCTTTTTTGTTTTTTTTTTTTTTAAAGCAAGTCATTAACCCTGACTTGCAGAGTTAGGAGTGAAAAACAAAAAAAATACATTAGCACCATCATGATGAATCTTTTTTTTTTTTCTTTCTTTCTTTTTTTTTTTTTTTTTTTTTTTTTTTTTCTTTTTTTTTTTTTTCTTTTTTTTTTAAAACACTTCCCTAATTTTAGTGGTCTTGACCAGCAATGACAGGAAAGTAGAGAAGCACCTTTGATAACAGAATACAATCCAACAATGAAAATTATGGTGACTGCTGATGTGAAAGGTATTAAAAGCTCTCAAAATACACTAACCAGGATGGAAATAATGAGACAACTTTCTACCAATAGGGCCCAATCTCTTTTGATTGTTTGCTTTGATTGTTATTGTTGTTGTTGTTGTTTTTTGATTGGTTGCTTTTGCCTCATCAGACACATCCCTGTTTCTGTCCATGTTGAGGTAGTTGAAACAGGGAGGTCTTTTCTAAGCTTTATGGACTGCATCTTAGAGAGAAGGGTAAGCTTTGGTACTGGGAGCAATCAGTGCTTTGGCAATTGGCTAACATTCAGCTAATAGGGCCACAGTGTTGTTTGCTTAAGTGTTGAAGTTGTATCATAGCACCACGGAGACATGTTTTGGAAGATGGAATTTGGTTTGGAAAATAAAAAAAAATGAAACAAAACAAAAAGAAGCATAGAAAAACAAAAAATAAAGCTTTTTTTTTTTAACTGTACTTTGTGTAATAGCAGAAAGAAAAAAATAATAACCCTCAATATCCAATTGATTTTGGTTTGGTTTGGTTTGGTTTTTGTTTGGTGGTTTTGGGTTTTGGTTTTTTTTTCCCCCAGAAATTTTGTTAATAAATAACTGGGCTAGAGAGGGATGCCTGTACTAGCTGACAAGGCTGAAACAAAGGAGTGTGAATCTGTTCTGCTGAGAAAGAGCAAGGCCTTGGCTTTACAAGAAGCAGACTGGGCCAATGTCCACGCCAAATTCCTGCTCAGGACCACCGATATCCAAAGGTGCAATGTCCACCACAGGCAGCCTCATCGTCTTGCGCGTTCGGTACTCAAACACCGTCTTGCCCCAGGCGCCAGTGTGCTTCTGTGGGGGGGAAGGAAGGAAGAGGAACACGTTAGGGACAGCACCTCTGGGGAGCTCACACTGCAGCCTGCTGGCTCTCACCTGTAAGGAAATTTACCCTGCAGCCTGCTGGCTCTCATGTGTTGGGAAGTTCCCCTGCAGCCTGCTGGCTCTCATGCCCTAGGGAAGTTCCCCTGCAGCCTGCTGGCTCTCATGCCCTAGGGAAGTTCCCATGCAGCCTGCTGGCTCTCATGTGTGGGGAAGTTCCCCTGCAGCCTGCTGGCTCTCATGCCCTAGGGAAGTTCCCCTGCAGCCTGCTGGCTCTCATGCCCTAGGGAAGTTCCCCTGCAGCCTGCTGGCTCTCATGCCCTAGGGAAGTTCCCCTGCAGCCTGCTGGCTCTCATGCCCTAGGGAAGTTCCCCTGCAGCCTGCTGGCTCTCATGCCCTAGGGAAGTTCCCCTGCAGCCTGCTGGCTCTCATGCCCTAGGGAAGTTCCCCTGCAGCCTGCTGGCTCTCATGCCCTAGGGAAGTTCCCCTGCAGCCTGCTGGCTCTCATGCCCTAGGGAAGTTCCCCTGCAGCCTGCTGGCTCTCATGCCCTAGGGAAGTTCCCCTGCAGCCTGCTGGCTCTCATGCCCTAGGGAAGTTCCCCTGCAGCCTGCTGGCTCTCATGCCCTAGGGAAGTTCCCCTGCAGCCTGCTGGCTCTCATGCCCTAGGGAAGTTCCCCTGCAGCCTGCTGGCTCTCATGCCCTAGGGAAGTTCCCCTGCAGCCTGCTGGCTCTCATGCCCTAGGGAAGTTCCCCTGCAGCCTGCTGGCTCTCATGCCCTAGGGAAGTTCCCCTGCAGCCTGCTGGCTCTCATGCCCTAGGGAAGTTCCCCTGCAGCCTGCTGGCTCTCATGCCCTAGGGAAGTTCCCCTGCAGCCTGCTGGCTCTCATGCCCTAGGGAAGTTCCCCTGCAGCCTGCTGGCTCTCATGCCCTAGGGAAGTTCCCCTGCAGCCTGCTGGCTCTCATGCCCTAGGGAAGTTCCCCTGCAGCCTGCTGGCTCTCATGTGTGGGGAAGTTCCCCTGCAGCCTGTTGGCTCTCATATTTTCTCTTTCCATACCAACATGACCCTTTCAACACCATGAAGCTTAGTTTCATCTACTGCAGAAGTGAACCCAAAGGTAATAGTTCCTCATTTCACAGAGTCACAGAATGGTGTTGGTTGGAAGCAACTCTGCAAAAGTCATCTAGTGGAAGCCCCTCTGCAGTCAGCAAGGATATCCTCAACTAGATCAGGTTGCACAGAGCCCTGTCAAGCTTCACCTTCAATATCTTTAAGGCTCTGAGGAGACCTTTTGGTGGCCTTCCAGTATCTGATGGGGCCCTACAAAAAAACTGGTGAGGGAACTTTTAGGGTGCCAGGTAGCAATAGGACTGGGGTGAATGGATCTAAGCTAAAGGAGTGGAGATTTAGATTAGATGTCAGGAAGAAGTTCTTCACCATAAGGGTGGTGAGACACTGGAACAGGTTGCCAGGGAGGCTGTGAATGTCCATCCCTGCAAGTTTTAAGGATGTGGCTCTGAGCAACTTAATCTAGTGTGAGGTGTCCTTGCCCATACTATGGAGGTTGGAACTAGATGATCCTTGAGGTCCCTTCCAGCCCTGACAATTCTGTGATCTCCAGGGATGGAGACCTTTCTGGACCTTGTAAGGCTGTAGACCTTGTGGCTCAGAAGGGATGGGAAAACCCTGAGAGACAGTAGAGTACTCTGGTGCAGTGCCAGTGCCCTGGCTCAGGACTGGAAGTAACTCTGCATGCTGGGAGGTGACAAAAATGGCTACTCTGCCTGGAAAGTGGTTTTGGCCCTAGGAAAAAGTGACAGCAATGAGGCAGCTCTTCATGCCCATGTTAAAGGAATGGCAACAAAGTGGCTGCAAATTAAATGTCTTTGTGCCTCTTTAAGTGTCAGGTTTGCTGTGCATGTCCATAGGTGTTGTGCTTGTGGGACCTTAAACAGCAGGAAGGAGAAATTGTGGATGGTCTTAAGCTGTTTTGTGTTTGCTACTGACCAGGCTGCAGATGCTCACAGAGCAGCAAGCTCATTGATGTTACTGCTCCTTGCCAATACTTTCTCCTGCAGTGATCACAGCACAGCAAGGTGATGATGTTGCAGCTGCACAATGACTGTGTTTGGCCCTTCCCATAAGGACAGATCCACTCAGCTAGCCTTGATTTTTTTGGTATGACTGAGATCAGAAACAATGCAGGTTGGCAAAACCCCTCAGGATCACCAAATCCAACCTAGAACCTTACTCTACATGATTCACCTTAAACCATATCCCTAAGCACTGCAGCCAAAGGACCCTTAAACACATCCAGGGGTGGTGACTCAGCCACCTGCCTGGGCAGCCCATTCCAGTGCCTGATAACTCCTGCTATCCTTTGTTTTAGAGTCGACACAGGATGGATCAAACCTGAGGCACTGTGACTTCACTGACTTTGAATTTAAAGCAAGGAGATGCCTGCAAGGCACAGATGCAAATGGAGTACCCCTCCCCTTCTGCAGTTGCTACAGCTGTGATACCTCTGCAGTGTCTAAATTTCCCCAGTTAGGTAAGGAAAGGACACAGCTGCACCTAAGTCATACATGGGTCTGTTCCTCTAGAGAGAATCAGTGATCAAACCGCCATGCTGAATCCTTGTTTACTTACAGAACAGCCATCTTCCAGAACAGCATAGGTGTATTTGCTGTTTCCTTCAGCCTTGATCTCACTCTCTGTGGAGCTCATCAGTTTCAGAGCTTTTTTAACGTTGCCACTGGCTTCCTCCATGTAGGCAATGCTGTTCTTGCAGTGGTAGGTGATGTTCTGGGAGGCACGGCTGGAGAGGATGCGGAGGAAGGCCAGCTGCACTTCTGACACATCCTCTGGGAGCTCAGAATCTCCATAGCTGAACTGCAGAGTGCAACACATACACAACAGCCTCTGTGTGACTCCCTTTAGCTGCAGCCCAACCCACTCATCATTTCACCCACCAAATGTTTAGCAGAACCACAGAACTAACCATGTTGGGAAAGACTTTCGAGATCACCGAGTCCAACCTATCACCTAACACCTTCTAATGAACTCAGCCATGGCACCAAGTGCCTCATGCAGCCTCCTCTTAAACACCTCCAGGGATGGGGACTCCACCATCTCCCTGGGCAGCCCATTCCAATGCCAATCACTCTTACTGGGAAGTTCTTCCTAACATCCAGCCTGAACCTGCCCTGGCACAGCTTGAGGCTGTGTCCTCTTGTTCTGTCCCTGGGTGCCTGGCAGAAGAGCCCAACCCCACCTGGCTGCAACCTCCCTTTAGGTAGCTGCAGAGAGCAATGAGGTCTGCCCTGAACCTCCTCTTCTGCAGGCTGCACACTCCCAGCTCCCTCAGCCTCTCCTCACATGGCTGTGCTCCAGCTCCCTCAACAGCCTTGGTGCCCTTCTCTGGGCACATTCCAGAACCTCAACATCTTTCTTAAACTGAGGGGTCCAGAAGTGGACACAGCACTCAAGGTGTGGCCTGACCAGTGCTGAGTACAGGGACAGAAGGACTGCCCTGCTCCTGCTGGTCACACCTTTCCTGATACAGGCCAGGATGCCATTGGCCTTCTTCACCACCTGGGCACACTGCTGGCTCATGTTCAGCTGCTGTCAACCAGTACCCCCAGGTCCTTTTCTGCCTGGCTGCTCTCCAGCCACTCTGTCCCCTGCCTGTAGCACTGCATGGGGTTGTTGTGGCCAAAGTGCAGAACCTGGCACTTGGACTTGTTAAAACTCCTGGCACTGGACTGTGCCCATCTATCCAGCAGAGCCCTCCTGCCCTCTAACAGATCCACACATGCTCCCAACTTGGTGTCATCTGCAAACTCACTGATGGTGACTCCATCCCCTCATCCAGATCATCAGTGAAGATGTGAAACAGGCCTGGGCCCAGCACTGATCCCTGGGGCACACCACTAGTGACAGCTGCCAACTGGATGTGGTTCCATTCACTACCACTCTCTGGGCCCAGCCAGTCAAGCCAGTTCTGATGACAGCACCAGGAACATTTTAACATCAGGAGCACACTGGGCTGCCCAGGAGGACAGTGTGTGTCCTGCTTTGGGGTTTTTAGCTGGCAATTTCTTACCTGGAAGCCTCCATTCATAGATTCTCCAAACCAAACATGTTTCTTTCCACTGCTTTCACTGTTCCACCAGTTCTTCCTTGGCACAGTGCTGGGGTTAGCACTGAGGCATGTCTCACCAGTTTCCATGTTACAGTAGACTTTAATAGCATCCAACTTGCAGCCTTGGTTAGGATCAATCCAGTACTCTCCTAGAGATTTCAAAAGAACCCCAAACCCACACATTAGTGAGCTTGCTATATTTACAGAACAATCTGACTGCATGATGGGGAAGCTTCTCTCTCTCTGCCAGATTCCTGAGCCAAATGAAGAAGTATCACACTATGACAGTATCAGAGTAGCACCAGGGTTGGAAGAGACCTCAAAGCTCATCAAGTCCAACCCATTACCACAGCCCTCAAGACCAGACCATGGCACCAAGTNCCTGGCTACAACCACCCTTCAGGGAGTTGGAGACAGCAAGAAGGTCTCCCCTGAGCCTCCTCTGCTCCAGGCTAACCAATCCCAGCTCCCTCAGCCTCTCTCCATAGGGCTGTGCTGGAGGCCTCTCCCCAGCCTCGTTGCCCTTCTCTGGACACACTCAAGCACCTCAATGTTCTTCTTAAATTAAGGGGCCCAGAACTGGACACAGTCCTCAAGGTGTGGCCTAAGCAGTGCAGAGTGCAGGGGGAGAATGAGCTCCCTGCTCCTGCTGGCCACACTCTTGCTGATGCAGGCCAGGATGCCATTGGCCTTCTTGGTCACCTGGGCACACTGCTGGCTCATGTTCAAGTAGGTGTCAATCAGCACCCCCAGATCCCTTTCTGTTTGGCTGCTCTCCAGTATATTCATTCTGACAGAAGAGACTCCACAGGGTGATATAAAACCACACTGAGTTCTGTATGCCTGGTTCTGAGTACTGGAAAATGATTGGCATTTGACATGAAAATAGAATTTGCCTTGGCTTCCCAGCCCCCACCTCCCCCCATAAGGGTATTTAAACAAATATTCACTTACAGGCATGTAAGGAGTGAAGCTGAATATGCTGTGTAAATGTAAAATAAGGTTTACTGGATCACAGGATGCTAGGGGTTGGAAGGGACCTCTAGAGATCATTGAGTCCAACCCCCCTGTCAGAGCAGGACCTTACAGTCTAGCTCAGGTCACACAGGAATGCATCCAGACAGGGCACTCCACTCCACAACCTCTCTGGGCAGCCTGTGCTAGTGCTCTGTGACCCTTAAAGAAGTTCTTCCTCGTGTTGAGGCAGAACTTGCTGTGCTGTAGCTTACATCCACTGCCCCTTGTCCTATCATAACCCAACTGAGCAGAGTTTGTCCTCTCCCTCTTGACCCCCAGCCCTCAGCTATTTATAAATATTGACCAGATCCTCTCTCAGTCTTCTCTCCACCAGACCAAACAGCCCCAGGCCCTTCAGCCTCTCCTCATAGGGCAGCTCTTCAGCCCCTTCATCATCTTTGCAGCCCCTTAATCATCTTCATAGTTTGAATTATAATTACCTTTATTTTAAAAAAAAACAAACCAACTTTTTATAGCAGATGTCTGCATTTAAATACTCAAAGACAAAAGGACTCATTAAAAAAAAAAAAACAAAACCAAAAAGCAAACAACCAACAAACCCCAACCAAGCAGGACCTGCTAGCACTGGTGAAAACAAAAGCTTAACCTACCACTCTTGAGCTCAGGGTGGCAGAATTTCAGATCCCTGCAGTTCCGAGCTGGATTCTTCCGTGAGCCATCAGGGCTGATGATGTTTTCAATCTGGGTGTTGATTGATTTCATTGAGGACATGATCTCATTCAGGTTGAGGTCATTTTCCTTTGGCTCATCTCGATATTCATACCCATAGCCCACAGGACCTTTCTCACCAGCACCCAGGGCAGCTGCGCCACCACCGCAGCAGGGACCGGGAGGACCAGAAGGCCCTGGAAGACCAGGCTGGCCTGGTGGACCCTAGGAAAGAAAAAGGGAGAAAGAGAGGGGAAGAAGAAAGAGGAGGAACAAAAGGGAAGAAAGATGAGGAACAAAAGGGAAGAAAGAAGAGGAACAAAAGGAGGAAAGAGAAAAAGGGAGAAAAAGGAGGAAAGAGAAAAAGGGAGGAACGGGAGGAAGGAGAAAAGGGGAGAAAGAGGAATAGAGAGAGAAAGGGAGAAAGAGGAAAAGGGGGAAAGAGAAAAAGGGAGAAAGAGAAAAAGGGAGAAAGAGATAAAGGGAGAAAGAGATAAAGGGAGAAAGAGATAAAGGGAGAAAGAGATAAAGGGAGAAAGAGATAAAGGGAGAA
>VWZE01005108.1:49883-66343 GCA_013396675.1 Eubucco bourcierii | reverse complement strand
AGGTCCTTTTCCTCAGGGCTGCTCTCAGCCATTCCCCACCCAGCCTGCAGTTGTGCTTGGGATTGTGCCTACCCAGGTGCAGGACCTTATACTTGGCCTTGTTGAATGTCATGAGGTTGGCCTGGGCACAGCTCTGCAGCCTGTCCAGGTCCCTCTGGATGGATCCCTGCCCTCTAGCAAGTCGACTGTGCCACACAGCTTGGTGCCATCTGCACACTTGCTGAGGCTGCACTGATTCCTCTGTCCATGGCACTGACAAAGATGTCAAACAGCACTGGTGCCAGTACTGACCCCTGAGGGACACCACTTGGCCCTGGTCTCCAGGTGGACATTGTGCCCTTGATCACCACTCTCTGTGTGCCACTATCCAGCCAATTCCTTACCCAGCAGTGCTCCACCCATCCAGTCCATGTTTTCCCATTTTGGTGACCAGGACGTCATGTGGGACAGAGTCAAATGCCTTACTCAGGTCCAGGTAGGTGACATCAGTTGCCCTTCATCTGGTCTTATAAAGAGAATCCTTTCACCTATCACTTTCAAAACTGTTTTTTGGGGTTTTTTTGTTGTTGTTTTTTTCCCTCCCTACTGCCAGGATATATGGTTTGCCTAATGGAACACCTGCACATTTTGGATACCTAGTGGCTGTAATATATACAACCCAGTTCCTTACCCTGCCACAGAAATTTCAGACAGTAGCAGATCCTGAAGATTTCTTGAATCACTCAGCCCACATATCTTTAAGGTTGAGTGGCATGTATTTCATTAAAACTCTTAACTGAGCCAATCAATGGGAAGAATTGAGGCCCAGAGCACCTGAGTCTGATTGAGAGGATCCCAGCCATATGGCAAAAAGGAAGTAGGAGGAAGTGATCATAGAACCATAGAATGGTAAGGTTGGAAGGGACCTCAAGGATCATCTAGTTCCAACCCCCTGCCATAGGCAGGGACACCTCCCACTAGTACAGCTCACTCAAGGCCTCATCCAGCCTGGCCTTCAACACCTCCAGGGAGGGAGCAACCACAACCTCCCTGGGCAACCTATGCCAGTGTCTCACCACCCTCACTGCAAACAACTTCCTCCTAACATCCAGTCTAAATCTCCCCTCTGCCATTTTAAACCCATTGCCAACCTGTTCCAGTAAACAGTATCCTTAAGCACCACATCCAAATGATCCTTAAACACATCCAGGCTCAGTGACTCAACCATAAAGAGAGAAACTTTGCCAAAAGAATCCTTCCAAACTCCTGCATCCCAGGAGAAATAAATCTTAACAGGCAACTAAAAAAAAAACCAAACAAAAATCCTTGACAGTAATCTACAAAATGTAGTTTTGAAAATGTATGTCACAATTCAAGGTCCTAAATTGAGTCTTTCCTGCAGCCTAAAATAGCAAGAGAAAAGACAGCATGTCTGGAACCAGCAGAGTTACTCAAGGATGTGAACTGGGAGAAGGACTCCACTAGCTCTGATGGGCTTTGGAAAGTAAACCATAGTAGAAGGAGAAGTATCAAGACACTGAGTGAGTGGACTGTTGCTGCACATGAAGTAAGAGGAGAGCAAACTCCCCTTTGCAGAATTTTTTTCCCCTAATTCCAGATATCAGGACATGTTATATTCATAGAATCATAGAATGGTTTGGGTTGGAAGAAGCTCCAACCCCCTTGCCATAGGCAGGGACACCTCTCACTAGAACAGGTCCCTCAAGACCTCATCCAATCTGGCCTTGAACACCTCCAGGGAGGTTGTGGAGCACAGAATCACAGAATGTGATCTTTGATCACATTCTGTGATTTTGTGCTCCACAACCTCTCTGGGCAACCTGTGCCAGTGTTATATTTATGGAATCATAGAATGGTTTAGGTTGGAAAGGACTAGAATAGTTCCCACTAGAACAGCTCACTCAAGGCCTCATCCAGCCTGACCTTCAACACCTCCAGGAAGGGAGCAGCCACAACCTCCCTGGGCAACCTGTGCCAGTGTCATATTTATAGAATCATAGAATGGTTTAGGTTGGAAAGGACTAGAATAGTTCCCACTAGAACAGCTCACTCAAGGCCTCATCCAGCCTGACCTTCAACACCTCCAGGAAGGGAGCAGCCACAACCTCCCTGGGCAACCTGTGCCAGTGTCATATTTATAGAATCATAGAATGGTTTAGGTTGGAAATGACTAGAACAGTTCCCACTAGAACATCTCACTCAAGGCCTCCTCCAGCCTGGCCTTCAACCCCTCCAGGGAGGGAGCAGCCACATCCTCCCTGGGCAACCTGTGCCAGTGTCTCACCAACCTCACTGTAAAGAACTTCCTCCTAACATCCAGTCTAAATCTCCCCTCTGCCACTTCAAACCCATCACTCCCCATCCTGTCATTACAATTTAACCTATGTCTGAATACATCCACAAGGTAAGAATAAAAGGAAAGAGGAATATGACATCTTACATTGTTACCAGGTGGTCCAGGCAAACCACGGGCACCAGGGAAACCAGCAGCACCCTGAAAGGAATTGATAATTTTAGTTGTCATCTCCTGAAATCTGGAATAACTTGAACACATTGATTTTCATATAACCTTGAATGAATTTTTAGGTGGTTTGCTTAAAACTCCACTTAGAAGTCCTGGAAGTGAACAAGAAGTGTACAAATGTTTAAAATGCATTTAGGTTTTGCAAGGAGACGTCCCATATGTTCCTCAAGAGTTGACTAATGGGCTCTTGGAAACTTGGCAAAGATGGTATCTGGGTCTAGTAACTGTTGAGATAAGGCAGTTTAGAGTTCTGGGTCATTGTGCCAAAAGCTGTTTTGGCACCTTACTCATATTAAAATCAGCGTGATCCAGATCACTAAACATCTCAACTTTAATTGCTCATCCTGGAACACTTCAACTGCTTTTGAACTGTCAGTGTTAAAAATCAGTGAAGGTTTTTGGTTTTCATCTCCCTCACATTTGCTGCAAGAGATAAATGTATCAGTGACTAAATCAAAGAGATACTCACAGGACCTCCAGGAGATCCACGTTCTCCTTTCGTTCCTTGGGGACCAGGTGGACCCTGCATGGAAGGGAAGAGACAAAGCAAATTATCTGATGAATAGTTTGAAATTATATCAAGTGTGCTTAAGCTTCAGGCAGTTGGAACACTTGCACTTGGGCCCAGCCACTTTGAGGCTGAGGGAGAAGTGGAGAAACCTCTCCTTGTTGCAATAAGAGACAGCAAAAACTTACTGGTGCACCAGGACCACCTTGTGGACCTGCAGCTCCAGGGGGTCCAGCCTCTCCTCTCATACCAGGTGGGCCTCTTTCTCCTTTTCCACCAGGTTCTCCATTTTGGCCCTGTAGGGAAAAAAAAAATTCTATAGTGTGGCTCCAAAACTATAAATTGTATCACTGTAATGAGAAACTTTCTCCAGATGCTCTTCTGAAGGGAACTCACATATTACATTTCACCTGAATTAAGTTGAACTTCAAGGCTCTAGCAGGACAGGAAGGGAAGGATAAAGAAATGTTGCTCTGTGAGTGACTGAATACAGAGAGAGTAGCAAAGGAATCAAGTATATGTGGCAGGTAAGTTAAAAGGGTTGAGATGGGAGTGAACTGAAACTGCTAACCACATTCAATTGCTTTTAAGTATTTTTACTCACTAATCAAGTGCATGTGGCAGGTGTGTAAGTTAAAAGGGTTACAGCAATCCTTTCTTGAGATGCGAGTGAACTGAAACTGCTAACCACATTCAATTGCTTTTAAGTATTTTTACTCACTAATCAAGTGTATGTGGTAAGTGTGTAAGTTAAAATGGTTACAGCAAGCCTTTCTTGAGATGTGAGTGAACTGAGAGAAACTGCTAACCACATTCAATTGCTTTTAAGTATTTTTACTCACTGGAGCTCCAGGGAAGCCAGCAGGTCCAGGAAGACCTTGTTCTCCTCGTTCACCCTGTAGGAAACAGCAGATGAGCAATGGAAGATGTTAAGAAGAGAGGTTCCACTTCCCAAGCTAGAGAACACTCCCATGAATACCACTGAACTTCCTTTTTCTTATCAGACTTTGGAGAAAAAAAATAAATAAAAAAATAAACTAAAACAAAAGCTGCTCCTGAGCTTCCAAAACAACTGTTCAGGAATTATCTGATATGTTTCCTGAAGTGTGACAAACTGATTTCAGTTACAACTGTATAAACCCTGAGCCAGAGCCAACTGAGATCCAGTTGTGCTGCTCTTTTGTTCAGTTACAACTGTATAAACCCTGAGCTCAGAGCCAGCTCAGATCCAGTTGTGCTGCTCTTTTGTTCAGTTACAGCTGTATAAACCCTGAACCCAGAGCCAACTGAGATCCAGTTGTGCTGCTCTTTTGTTCAGTTACAGCTGTATAAACCCTGAACCCAGAGCCAACTGAGATCCAGTTGTGCTGCTCTTTTGTTCAGTTACAGCTGTATAAACCCTGAGCTCAGAGCCAGCTCAGATCCAGTTGTGCTGCTCTTTTGTTCAGTTACAGCTGTATAAACCCTGAGCCCAGAGCCAACTGAGATCCAGTTGTGCTGCTCTTTTGTTCAGTTACAACTGTATAAACCCTGAGCTCAGAGCCAGCTCAGATCCAGTTGTGCTGCTCTTTTGTTCAGTTACAGCTGTATAAACCCTGAGCCCAGAGCCAACTCAGATCCAGTTGTGCTGCTCTTTTGTTCAGTTACAGCTGTATAAACCCTGAGCCCAGAGCCAACTCAGATCCAGTTGTGTTGCTTTTGTTCTGTTAAAACTGTGCAAACCCTGAGCCCAGAGGCAACTGAGATCCAGATGTGCTCTTGTATCAATCTAAAATGTAAATATAAAAGTATTTTTTTTAAGTTTACTTAACTGTAAGGTAAGATGGAAACACCTACTGCTCACACTCCTTCCCTGCCCTGTCACCACAGCCCTCTGACCTCTTTACAGTGTTAGTGCACCTGTAAATCCCAAGAGTCAACAGAAGCTTGGTTTATGTTGAACTCAAGCCACATATGTTCCTGATAGGGCAGGTGCAATGTGGATGTCTGTTCTAGGTTAAAGGAGCCACAGTGAATTTATACTGGAAGAAAAAGTGCACTCAGAGAAAAGTACTCTCACTTACAGGACCACCACGGGAACCCATTGGACCTGGGGCACCTGCCGGACCAGTTTCTCCCTGTAAGGAACAAAAATGATTGCTAGGTGTTGTCCTTCTTCTCATGAGACATCCACCAGTGCAACTCTACAGTATCAGACATCATTATGGAAGATGCTTTACCTTATCTCCAGGTGGGCCAGCAGGACCAGGAGGACCGATGGGACCTACGTTCCCCTAAGCAATTAGAAAACAAGATACTTGGTACCAAAAGATGACAATGTCCTTTCCTCCCTTGTGATCAATAACATTTACTTTCCAGTGTAAACAGGCTGCTGCATATATTTAGATGGAGATAAGTCTACAATGCCAATGTCTTGTTGCACACCCTGTTTTGGAATGATGCTCCAATAATCACATTGGATGCAGTGTAAGAGGTAAATATGAAAACATTATCAATGAAATGAAAACATTATCAATCAATCCAGATGATTGATTCCCTCTCTCCCCCAAAACTAAATCTAATCTAAACCCACTTGAAGTTACAGAATCATAGAATGGGAAGGTTGGAAGGGACCTCAAAGATCATCTAGTTCCAAACCTCCCACTAGTGCAGGTCACTCAAGGCCTCCTCCAACCTGGCTTTGAACACCTCCAGGGAGGGAGCAGCCACAACCTCCCTGGGCAACCTGTGCCAGTGTCTCACCACCCTCACTGTAAACAACTTCCTCCTAACATCCAGTTTCAATCACTTCACACCCGTTGCCCCTTGTCCTGTCATTACAAGACCTTGTCAATAGTCCCTCCCCAGCCTTCCTGTAGGCCCCCTTCAGATCCTGGAAGGCTACTCCAAGGTTTCCTTGAAGCCTTTCTCTTCTCCAGGCTGCAGAGCCCCAATACTCTCAGCCTGTTTTCACAGCAGAGCTGCTGCAGCCCTCTCAGCATCTTCGTGGTCCTCCTCTGGACTGGTTCCAACACTTCCATGTCCTTCCTGTGCTGGGGGCTCCACTAGAACAGGTCACTCAAGGCCTCATCCAACCTGCCCTTGAACACCTCCAGTGAAGTTGTGGAGCACAAAATCACAGCATGTGATCGAAGATCACAGAGGTGCTCCACAACCTCCCTGGGCAACCTGTGCCAGGGCCTCACCACCCTTACTGCAAACAACGTCCTCCTAACATCCAGTCTAAATCTCCCCTCTGCCAGTTTAAACCCATTGCCCCTTGTCCTGGCATTACAAAGCTTGTCAATAGTCCCTCTCCAGCCTTAATAGGTCTCTTTATATGATAGGCAATAAAAGTTATCCATTGCCCTAACTTTTCATAGAGATAATTGGTCCACATTTCTTCACTACATGTTCAACCTCTCCTGACATTTTTCCTTCTTCAGAATTTAATGCACACCTTGTGGTGTGAATTTTTGGGGTTTTTTTGTTTAATAGCTTTTTTCCCCAGCTCATATAAGCTGCAGTTTTGTATGTGTCATCCCCTCTATTATCTTGATGTCTACAGAGTCATAGGATGGTCTAGGTTGGAAGGGACCTCCAAAAGTCACCTACCCCAACACCCCTGCAGTGAGCAGGAACATCCCCCACTAAATCAGGCTGCCCAGAGCCCTGTCAAGGTTGACTTTGAATATCTCCAGTGAGGGGCCTCAACTACCTCCCTGGGCAACCTGTTCCAGTGTTTCACTACCCTCATGGTAAAGAACTTGTTCCTAACATCCAGCCTAAATCTACTCCTCTATTATTTCAAACCACTGTCTCTCATCCCATTGCTGCAGGTCTTTGCAAACAGTCCCTCTGCAGTCTTCTTTTGGGCCCCCTTCAGGCACTGGAAGGCTGCTGTTAGATCTCCCTGGAGACCTTCCCCAGGCTGAACCACCCCAGCTCCCTCAGCCTGTCCTCATAGGAGAGGTGCTCCAACCCCATGATCATTTTAACAGTCCTCTTCTGGGCCTGCTCCATCAGGTCCATGTCCTTGGGTTGAAATGTACTCATTATGTATATATCTCATATAATACTCATAAGCTACTTCAATATCTGAAGGAGACCTTAGAGTAGCCTTCCAGTATCTGAAAGAGGCCTACAGGAAGGCTGGGGAGGGACTATTGACAAGGTCTTGCAATACCAGGACAAGGGGCAATGGGTTTGAACTGGTAGAGGGCAGATTTAGACTGGATGTTAGGAGGAAGTTGTTTGCAGTGAGGGTGGTGAGACACTGGCACAGGTTGCCCAGGGAGGTTGTGGCTGCTCCCTCCCTGGAGGTGTTGAAGTCCAGGTTGGAGGAGGCCTTGAGTGAGCTGTGCTAGTGGGAGGTGTCCCTGCCTATGGCAGAGGGTTGGAACTAGATCCCTGAGGTCCCTTCCAATCTTCCCATTCTATGATTCTATTATTCTATGATTCAAGTATCTATTTTAAGTGCCTATAGACCTGTAAATACATCAGATGCAGTAACCTGTGGATGTATTCTGCATGAGAATACCTACTACCATGATGTCTTTTTGTGTTTCATTATAAACAGCATTTTCCTCATCAGGAAGCCAGAAACATTTTCCTCTACTTTCCTATTGCTGCTTTGGCTTCCCCCCCCACCCCCCCATTAGTCCCAATTTAGTTGTATTCTGCATGCCAAATAATTCAGTTGTATCTACCCAAAAAGCTGCAGTCACCAACCCCAGTATTAAGTCTGATTTAATGCCTTGCTGGGGTGTAATACAAGGGGATTAGTACTTTACCTCTTCTAGTTGGTCTTTATTCACCTTTAGTTGCCTCATGTTCTAAGTGTAGACTATGTGAAGCTACCTGAGAAATTGGTAGTTGGTTAAAGGCTACTCACTCTCTCTCCTCTTGCACCAGGAATGCCATCAGCACCTTTGCCACCAGGTTCTCCCTGACAAGCATAAGACATACAAAGCATTAAAACAAACAAACAAACAATCAAACAAAATAAAAAGGCAAGCATAAGGGGAGGGAGAGAAGAACGAAAACATTATCGACGATAGGATCTTGTACTGAGGGTGTGTCAATAACTCTTATTTCCTCATTGGGATCCTGAGTCTAAAATTGGGGGTGATCTGCTCAGTATTCAGCAACACATACTTCATACTTTGGAGGAGAACCCCCCCAAACTGATTCAAAATGAAGTCTGTATTAAACTATTTGCCCATGGCAAGAACTGTTCTCATTGTTTATTAGCTTCAGTAGAACTGTTTGGATGAACCATTCCCCAAAGAGACCTAGCACAGCAGGATATCTAAGCACCTATTAAACCAAGTGAAAAAAATCCTTTCTTTTTTAACATACAGGACCCCTATCACTCTACTAAGTCAACAGCACTGCCACAAATCATCACCTCTGAAACCAAGCCAGCAGTGAAGATATGAACAAACCTAGTGCCCTGTGGGAAGTTAACACTAAATTAGCATTGAATGTAGGTGTGTTACCTTATCTCCTTTTGGCCCAGGACTTCCAGAAGCTCCTCTTTCTCCTGGCATTCCCTGTAAGCCAGGCAGCCCTGTGCCTCCAGGGGCACCTGGAGGTCCAGGAGGGCCCTAAAGAGCAGCAAAAAATAGTTAGGGGAAAAAAAAACAAAGAAAGAAAGAAAGGTTGGATGCTAGAGTATAAGGGTGGGAAAGCAAGCAAGTCTGTGGATACCTTGGCACCTTCTGAGCCAGCAGGACCTGGCCCACCTCTTGTTCCAGGAGGTCCTGGAGGCCCTGGGGCACCACGTTCACCTGGGATACCATTTTCACCCTGTGACAGAGCATTGTGTCATTCTTTGCTTTCAGGTTCAGCCTTTCTTAATTCACTTGTGTCACAGAATCACAGAACTAACCAGCTTGGAAAAGACATCTGAAATCATTGAGTCCAACCTATCACCTAACACCTTCTAATGAACTCAGCCATGGCACCAAGTGCCTCACACAGCCTCCTTTTAAACACCTCCAGGGATGGGGACTCCACCACCTCCCCAGGCAGCCCATTCCAGTGCCAATTACTCTTGCTGGGAAGAACTTCTTCCTAACATCCAGCCTGAACCTGCCCTGGTGCAGCTTGAGGCTGTGTCCTCTTGTTCTGTTGCTGGTTGCCTGGCAGAAGAGCCCAACCCCACCTGGCTACAACCTCCTTTCAGGTAGCTGTAGAGAGCACTGACGTCTGCCCTGAGCCTCCTCTTCTGCAGGCTGCACACCCCCAGCTCCCTCAGTCTCTCCTCACAGGGCTGTGCTCCAGGCCCCTCACCAGCCTTGCTGCCCTTCTCTGTGCACCTTCCAGCACCTCAACATCTTTTTTAAACTGAGGGGCCCAGAACTGGACACAGGCCTTAAGGTGTGGCCTACTCAGTGCTGAGTACAGGGTCATTAAAGAGCCATTGACGCATGATTTACCTTAGGGCCAGGGAACCCGGGTCCTCCAATTTCACCTTTTGGTCCCTGTTTGTGAGAAAAGAAATGCAGTTTATCCATGCCCTTCACTTGGGAAATCTAGAGGATGATCAAAGATGATCATCTAGAGGATGATCAGATTTCTCTCATCTGAAGAGTGCTGATAGTGCTCTGAACTTGGAAACATAATCTAGGAAGTACTTCTTTTGTATTATTTTGCTACTTGGAGAAGAGAAAAAAAAAAAAGAAAGAAAGAAAGAAGCAATTTCTACTTACTGGTTCTCCAGGCTTCCCATTCTCTCCAGCTGGTCCTGGTCCACCAGGCAAACCCTGTGTGGAAGGGACAATATTATCAGTCATCTTACATAGATGAATCATGCTGTTCCTTATCTAGCAAAGCTTTTTTTTTTTTTTGACACAAAACTGTTCCCAACTCCTTCCAATTCCTCTGTGAAGGAGGAGGTACTGATCTGATAAGCAGAGGTTTTGTGCAACATCATCTACTGAGCCAGCATCTGGTTTGCAACTATGAAGTACTAGGCAATGGCTTTTGTTGTGTTGTTGTTTTTGGTTAAACTGCCTTGCTTCTTGCTTCAAACTATGATGGCATGCACCCTAGTGAAAACCTTTAGATACTTCAGAAAACAACAGCAAACACACAGAACCTGGAGGCCAGGAGGACCTGATGGTCCTGGTTCTCCTCTCTCTCCAGAAGCACCCTAGAATCAAATAAGAAGAGAAGGAAAAAAAAAAAAAACAACCAAACAAGAAATAAATTAAATTGTCTGAGACCTTTGCAACATATAAACACCCACCCACACACACACACCTCTTATCTACATGTCCTTATCTTCATCTGGTGATGACATGGCACAGTCCCAAAGGCTAATGTATGGGATTTGCTCTCTTTGCTCCAGCTTTTAGATGCAATTCAGCAGTCACATTTGTACTTGATACTTATTTGAAATGCTCTGAAGGCTAAAGGGAGCAACAATGTGCTTCCATTTGGGAAGATGGTAGCTCTCCCAAAGCTTTTCTGTTCAATTTATACCAGGTATACCCAACTCTGGCTTCTCCCAACAACACTTTTGAGTGTTGATTCATTAACATAATGGCAAAGAAGAACTCTTCTATTCTTTATAAAAGCACATCTCTTTTTATCATTAAAAGTATTCTCCTTCCCCTAAATCTGCAGTTTCCATCCATAGATATCAGACCACTTTGGCAGTAAATGAGAATTGCCTTCATGATGGCACTACCACACTTACAGTAGGTCCAGGTGGGCCAGGGAGGCCAACATCACCGTTCTTGCCAGCAGGACCCTACACAAAGACAAAATTAAGTTGTGGTTATGGGTCGATATACATTTTTACAAGACTCACCAAATTATTATTAGTTGACTTGAATGAGGGTAGAGAAGCTCTCCAGAGGGGTTTGGATAGGCTAGATAAATGGGCCAACATTAACGGGATGAGTTTCAACAAGGTCAAGTGCCAGGTCCTGCACTTGGGTTGCAACAAGCCCAAGCAACAGTACAGGCTTGGGGCAGTGTGGCTGGAGAGCTGCCTGGCAGAAAGGGACCTGGGGGTTGTAATAGACAGGAGCTGAATATGAGCCAGCAGTGTGCCCAGGTGGCCAAGAAAGCCAATGGCATCCTGGTTGGGATTAGAAATGCTGTGGCCAGCAGGAGTAGGGAGGTGATTGTCCTCTTGGACTTGGCTCTGGTGAGGCCACATCTTGAGTGTTGTGTTCAGTTTTGGGCACTGCAATGCAAGAGAGGTGTGGAGGTGCTGGAGTGGGTCCAGAGGAGGGCAATGAAGCTGGGGAAGGGCCTGAAGAATGAATCTGATGAAGAGCAANGTCCAGAGGAGGGCAATGAAGCTGGGGAAGGGCCTGAAGAATGAATCTGATGAAAAGCAACTGAAGGAGCTGGGGCTGGTGACCGCGAAAAAGAGGAGGCTGAGGGCAGAGCTCATTGCTGTCTACAGCTGCCTGAAGGGACATTGTGGAGAGGCTGCTGCTGGTCTCTTCTCACAGGTAATTGGAGACAACAAGGGGGAATGGCCTCAAGCTGAGACTGGGGAGGTTTAAATTGGACATTAGGAAAAATTTTTTCACAGAGAGAGTGGTCAGGGACTGGCATGAGCTGCCCAGGGAGGTGGTGGAGTCGCCCACCCTGGATGAGTTAAGGGTGGTTTGGCTGTGGTGCTTCGGGTTACGGTTTAAGGTGAACTTTGTTGAGTAGGGTTCTGGGTTGGACTTGGTGATCCTGAGGGGCTTTACCAATCTGGATGTTTCTGTGATTCTCTGATTATCAATTGATCTTATGCATGCCATTATTAAACAAAATGTTAATGAGCCTTACAGGTGTTCCAGGTGGTCCTCCAGGGCCTCTTTCTCCATTCTTACCCGGTGCACCCTTAGAAGAGAGAAAGACCACATTTAAATTCTCTGTTTTGGTCAGCACACAGAAAGCTAAAGCCACAGCATGAGATAACCTCACTGTGGAGCAAATTTGTTTTAACATGGAACTGATCAAGCATAAGCACAAGAGGAACTGAAGCAGTCCCACTCACCTCATTGCCCTTAGGACCAGGGAAACCCATCACACCTGGCTGACCCCGTGGGCCCGCAGGACCAGGTGGACCGGTGCGGCCAGATTCACCCTGATTACCCTGTGTTGAGAGGGGGAAAAAAACCCCAAGAAATGAAGATATGGCATCTGTTAGGTGAAAGAGGTGAATATCCATGCCTCATTGATGAGTGAGTGAGGCTGAGAGCAGGCTGAAGACATTCAGAGCTTATCATGTGTTTGAGATATCAACTACGCTTCTGTATACTCTGCGTTTTAAACAGTATTCGATGATAAGATTTATGGAATGTTCCTGTGAGGAGGCAGCATATAAAGTGCTCTGATAAAGCAAACATCACCAGCACCACTGAAGAAGAGACTGTGGTAACAACCTGCCATGCAGATGCAGGGGGATGAGGGTAAAGTCAGGAGGAGGGCTAGGAGAAAATACTTGCACAAGGTACGTACTGGAGGACCTGGCTTCCCGTCACCCCCAGGGCTTCCTGGAATTCCGGGCAAACCCTACAATTGAAGGGGGAAAAAAAAAGTGTTTTCTTCCTCACCTTAAAATGTGGGACAGTAACTTACAATACAGAAAGAGAAATAAACCTTTTCTGCTCCTTGCTTGACTTTTAGCCTCATTAATTGGAAAAGTAAATCCCTCCCGTTTGTGCTTGCATCCCATGAAAAGAGGGGAGAAGGGAGAAAGGTAACAAATGATTTTGTTAGGAGTTTATTGCCTTCTGTGAGGGTCACTGTATAATATCAAGGTGTCAAAGATGAGCTGGAATGCACAGAAATTGTGTTCTTTGATTGGTTGGGAAGAAAAATGATTTTGCATGGTGAAAATCATAGAAATGTAGAATGGTCTGGGTTGGAAGTGACCTCCAAAGGTCACCACGCCCAACCCCCCTGCAGTTAGCAAGGACATCCTCCACTAGATCAGGTTGGCCAGAACCCTGGCAAGCCTCGTCTTGAGTATCTCCAAGGAGTGGCCCTCCAGCTACCTCCCTGGGCAATCTGTTGCAGTGCTCCACCACCCTCATGGCACAGAACATCCAATCTCAATCTGCTTTGCTCTAATTTCAAACCACTGCCTCTTGTGCTATCACTGCAGGCTTTTGTAAACAGCCCAGCCTTCATGTAGGCCCCCTTCAGGTACTGGAAATCAAGCAATGAAGCAATTTTGACCATGTAGACCTACATAGAAAGACAACTTACAACTGATTTCAGTGAACTTGATTTGCATTTTTCATATTTTTCTTTATTAGGGACATGGTTTAGTGTCGACCTTTCAGTGCTGGGGTTGGACTGGGTGATCTTTGAGGTCTCTTCCAACCAGATATACTCTGTGAAATCCTTCATTGTCATTTCCAGTAACATCTTCCAATAAAAACCTGCAGCCAGGTTGACTTTTGAAGGTCATTGATTTTTTTTTTTTTTTTCTCCCAGCAGCTGGTGATTCTTAGTACAGGTCACAGAATGTTGTTACTTTCTGTCTGTCTTGCACAACAACATAGCTCAGAAGAATCATAGAATGGTTTAGGTTGGAAGGGACCTTAAAGATCATCCAGTTCCAACCCCATATTTCCTTGATATTTACTATGGAGAGCTAACCAGAAGATCATTTCCTCTAGTTGGCAATCAGCAATAAATTTAATATTTGAGTACACTGAAAACTACACGTGGGTGGTTGACCTTCCTATGCCTCAGCTTCCACCCAATGCCCCTTAGGATGATAGGATTATCATTGGGCATCACCCAGCAGAGCCTGGTTCCATCCTCCTGGCACTCACCCTTTACATCTTTATCAACGTGAATGAGGTCACCTCTCAGTTTCCTCCTCTCCAAACTACATAGCCCCAGCTTTCTCAGACTCTCCTGATAAGGAAGATGTTCCACTCTCTTAATCATTTTTGTGGCTCTGCACTGGGCTCTTTCGAGCACTTCCCTGAGGTCCTTCTTGAACTGAGGAGCCCAAAACTGGACACAATATTCCAGATGTGGCATCACCAGGGCAGAGTAGAGGGGGAGGAGAACCTCCCTCGACCTCCTAATCACAGCCCTTCTAATAGAAATAGAAGTTAGATGATGGAGTTGATGTCATTTTCATGGAGACATCCTGTCTTACTCTCATTCCAGGAAGACCTGGGTTTCCATCTTGCCCACGCTCTCCTGCAGGTCCACTGGGGCCTGGAGGACCTGGGCTGCCACGTTCACCTGCAGGACCCTAAAGAAAAATAGAGAGATGTTGGAATTGACAGCTAGGAAATCAACACTGAATCTGAAATGGTCCATACAAACAGGGATTCTACAGAAGTTGGGGTTTTTTTAGAGGAAGATTTCTACCTTTTCTCCTGGAAGTCCATTGCTACCAGGTAAGCCACGGAAACCAGGGGAACCCTGCCAAATAAAAGAACAAAATATGGAGGTCAATGTAGCTTAGGAAATGGAAGTTGGTTTGAATTATATACCATTAGAAATATTTTTATGAAAAGAAAAAATGACAGAAATAGATGGAAATGGAGTTCTAGATAGATCAGAACAATTTCCTTTGGTTCAGATGGGAGAGAAATCTAAAATTCATTGAGGGTGGTGGTGTCTATTTTGTTGAACAAACCAATTCAGGAGTTAGTTTGTGAACCAGCTCTTTAGAAAGTCAGCAAATCTACCACCCCCAAAAACCTGTGGGCAGTAAAGACATCATTACACAGATCACACCTTGGCAATATTCTTGTCCTTGACACAATTGCCATTTAAGATCTGTTGGCAATAAAGCTGTTCACTTATGCTGAATGTGGAAGAACTTGCCCTGATTTTGCTTTCCAGAGCTGAAATTTTGTCACTGTTTGTTTTTGTTAGCTGAGAAATAAATGTCAAAGTTTGTATATTTTACTTGTTGCCCTATGCAACAAGAAAAATACACATTTTATATGAAGCATCCCTGATAGAATCACAGGTTAGGGACTGGAAGGGACTTTGAAAGCTCAGCCAGAGCTGAAATTTTGTCATTGTCTGGGTTTTGGTTTTTTGTTAGTTGAGAAATAAATGTCAAAGTTTGTATATTTTATATGAGGCATCCCTGACAGAATCACAGGTTAGGGACTGGAAGGGACTTTGAAAGCTCAGCCAGAGCTGAAATTTTGTCATTGTTTAGTTTGGTTTTTTTTGTTAGCTGAGAAATAAATGTCAAAGTTTGTATATTTCACTTGTTGCCCTATGTACTTCTCATGTTTCATGGTTGCTTTTCAGCACAGACTTTTCATTACAGATTCCAGGTATGTATACTTGAATATATACCTATATATAGGTAATATATACCTGTATCTAGGTATATATTACTGATTCTTATATACATACATGCATGCATATATATGTATAAAAATGGTAGATTCAAACTTCATATGTAGGCCATATCATAAAGAGAGAAACTTTGCCAAAAGAATCTTTCCAAACTCTTCTGTCCCGGGAGAAATAAATTTTAAAAGGGAACTAAAACGAAACAAATAAAACCAAAATGAACCAAAAAATCCTCAACAGTGATCTACAAAATGTTGTTTTGAAAAATGTATGTCATGATTCAAGGTCCTAAATTGAGTCTTTCCTGCAGCCTAAAAGAGCAAGAGATAAAACAGCATGTCTGGAACCAGCAGAGTTACTCAAGGATGTAAGCTGGGAGAAGGACTCCACTAGCTCTGATGGGCTTTGAAAAGTAAACCATAGTAGAAGAAGTATCAAGACACTGAGTGAGTGTTCCACATGAAATAAGAGGAGAGCAAACTCCCCTTTGCAGAATTTTTTTCCCCTAATTCCAGACATCAAGACATGTTATATTCATAGAATCATAGAATGGTTTGGGTTGGAAGAAGATCATCCAGTTCCAACCTCCTTGTCATAGGCAGGGACACCTCCCACTAGAACAGGTCCCTCAAGACCTCATCCAACCTGGTCTTGATCACCTCCAGGGAGGTTGTGGAGCACAGAACCACAGAATGTGATCACATTCTGTGATTCTGTGCTCCACAACCTCCCTGGGCAACCTGTGCCAGTGTTATATTTATAGAATCATAGAATGGTTTAGGTTGGAAGTGATCTCAAAGACCATCTAGTTCCAACCCCTCACCATAGGCAGGGCCACCTCACCGTAGAACAGGTCACTCAAGGTCTCATCCAGCCTAGCCCTGTATTTCAATGTATAATTTATTATTCATTAGATATAATTCATACTTTATACATAAATTATCTTGATGTATAATTTAGAGTTGCTATATTTTATATCTGTAGATGTAAAATGTTTTATATATAAAACAGTTATATATGTATATTTTATATATGTAAAATAATATGTGTGTATATAGAATCATAGAATGGGAAGGTTGGAAGGGATCTCAAGGATCATCTAGTTCCAACCCCCTACCATAGGCAGGGACACCTCCC
>VWZE01005108.1:27674-39709 GCA_013396675.1 Eubucco bourcierii | reverse complement strand
GGAGAGGAGAGGAAGAAGGAGAGGAAGAAGGAGAGGAAGAAGGAGAGGAAGAAGGAGAGGAAGAAGGAGAGGAAGGAGGAGAAGAAGGAGGAGAAGAAGGAGGAGAAGAAAAAGAAGGAGAAGAAGAAGGAGAAGAAAAAGGAGAAGAAAAAGAAGGAGAAGAAGGAGGAGAACAGGAATAAGAATGCCAATAATAGTAGTGAACTTACATCTTTTCCTGGTGGACCAACTGGGCCTATCATTCCAACAGGGCCTGGAGGTCCCTGCAGAGAAAGAATTAATATTAATTCTAATAATAAAAAGATGTGGAGCCTCTTTCCAATGACAAAATGCTTTAGGTGTCATTGAAACATCTGCACATTTGGCATACATGACAGGAAAGACACAGGATAAACTGCGGAGTTTCAATCCACAGATTCATGCCTTTAACATATACAGTGATAGGTAATGTATACATACAGGAGGGCCTGGCTGTCCTGGTTCTCCAGGGGAACCTTGGTATCCAGCAGAGCCCTGTAATGAGGCAAAAAACCCCAACAAACCTAGTTTAGATGTGAACAATTACATGCGCAGTGGTACTATATTTTGTAATTGTAAGGAAGGTGGTGGTCAAGAACTGTCACCAAATGCCCAAAGATGAAATTAGCAGAAGCAAGTAGACTATAGCTTCCAAAACTGCTCCTCTAAAATGAGATATACACCAAAAAAACTCAGCCCCTCTACATGTTTGCTGTGTGTTAGAATTCCCACTTCACCTACTGTTAATTTTTGGCATGAATAAACGTTTGGGGTTGTTAATAGAGGGCAGTGGCAGATCTTAAAACAACCTTAGCTGACAGCCCACAGAACTGCAGAGTTACACACAGGCTGAAGCAAGCCCAGCCCTTAGCTTTGGTGATGTGTGGGTGGTAGGGCCCCATTAAATGTGGAAGACATTTATCCTTTTGAGTTCTTCAGCATACTATCTAGATTATTGGCTGGAGAGCTACCTAATACTTATGACAGAGAAAAGGAGAAGCTCTAAAAAAAAGGAAGAGATGATTACAGAAAGATTCATTTTACTTACAGGAGGACCTGCATGACCAGGTGGGCCAGGGGGGCCGCTGGGGCCAGGGGGTCCTGGAAAGCCACTCTGTAGTGTGGATGAAAAATCAGTCATTATATTAAGGTAGGATGGCCATACAACTTAATGTAGCTGAAAGAGTCAGCAATAACTGTGAAAGGGATTTTTACAGAGACAAATCCACAGTGATGTGCACTCAGCGCAGTAAAAGTAGAAGCAACACTTTGTATTTATAGCTATATCTATATCTATATCTATATCTACATCTATATCTACATCTACATCTACATCTATATCTACATCTATATATCTCTATATCTCTATATCTACATCTATGCATCATACAATCATAGAATGGTAAGGTTGGAAGGGACCTCAAAGATCATCTAGTTCCAACCCCCCTGCCATGGGCAGGGACACCTCACACTAGATCAGGCTGTCCAGAGCCTCATCCAGCCTGGCCTTAAACACCTCCAGGGATGAGGCTTCCACCACCTGCCTGCGCAACCCCTTCCAGGCTTTCACCACTCTCATGGTGAAGAATTTCTTCCTAACAACCAGTCTGAATCTACCCATTTCTAACTTTGTTCCATCTCCTCCCCAGTCCTATCACTACCTGACATCCTAAAAAGTCCCTCCCCAGCTTTCTTGTAGGCCTCCTTTAGATCCTGAAAGGCCACAGTAAGGTCACCTCAGAACCTCCTCTACTCCAGACTGAACAGCCCCAACTCTTTCAGTCTGTCCTCACAGGAGAGGTGCTCCAGCCCTCTGAGCATCCTCATGGCCCTTCTCTGGATATGTTCCAGCATGTCCACATCCCTCTTGTAGCAGTGGCTCCAGAACTGGATGCAGTACTTCAGGTGGAGTCTCTCCAGAGCAGAGTAGAGGGGGAGAATCGCCTCCCTCACCTTGTTGGCCACACTTCTCCTGATGCAACCCAGGCTCTGGTTGGCTTTCTGGGCAGCAAATGCACACTGTTGGCTCATGTCGAAGCATGTGAATTACAAAAAGAGTCATTGTGTGCTGCAGTGCTGGCAACACAGTCCACAGTATTGCAAACAACCTGTTCCATGGGGTACCACCATGCTGGGGCTTGTGTTGCAGCTGTTATCTGATCCTCATTTTTGTGGTACAAGATTAACACTACTGCTATACTAGGCTAGGATGCATAGCATGGCACACTACAATGCTACAAATATTAGATCACTGATTGTCTTTTGGCTAAAAACAAAAGAGAATGTTTGCAATATTTGCTATTTTCTAGGATAAGAAGCACACCAAGTGGCAGAGCAGTTAGGGTCCGGCTAAATTAGGCTGCTACAATGAGCAGCCCCTTGCTGTTACAACTCATTTAGTGTAACTCTGGATTCAACACAAACTGAAGCCATCAACCCCTCAATTAATCAGACATACAGTTATAAACAGATTATGTTTTGCAAGGTGCCCACTGAGGAGGTAAACTCATGGTTAGGTACATTTGTTTTGCTGCCAGGGTGTGAGTAAACCAGCACATTTTAGTGAGAATATCTGCACTGCTGGAAAGAGACAAAGCAAAATGGGTGGGGGTTACATAAACAGGTAGAGAGAAACTGTGAGGCAAAGTACAAAAATCAGTCTGCAAACAGTGGAGAGGCACTGGGAGGACAGCCACGGCAAGATGTGTGACTGAGGAAATAACAGGGATGGTAACCACCTGTGGCCAGATGATGGTGTTGTAGTTGGCATTTTTCATCTTACTCCTCCAAATCATTTAGGCTTGGATACTTAGTCAAACTGAGTGTTTAAGTTGAAAGCTGCTATGTTAAATGTATACATTACTAAATGCAACATTAATGGCAAACAGTATTGAGTTCTAAGGGGCTGAGGCTTCAATTAGCCTGCAGTTTAGTCAAAATGAGTGTTTAAGCTGAAAATGGACATGTTAAAGTTACAAATTAATAAGCAAATTAACCTATGCAACATTCATGGTAAACAGTATTGAGTTCTAAGGGGCTGAGCCTGCAGTTTAGTCAAACTGAGTGTTTAAGTTGAAAATGGACATGTTAAAATTACAAATTAATAAATAAATTGACCTATGCAACATTCATGGCAAACAGTATTGAGTTCTAAGGGAAATAAAATTTTATATCTATCTATATATATATAATAAAATAATATTTCAGATAATATCATCACATCCTCTAGAGAGCTGATTGCCTGAACCCAGAACAACTCCATGTCATTAGTGGTGAGTACCTCTAAATCCCAGTGCCTAAAAAGAAAATCATGAGGTGTAAGGTTCATATTTATTTTATGATGGGAATTGTGGCTCATGCATAACTGTTTCAGACAGTCCATGCTTTATCTCACTCTATATAAAAAAAACCCCAACAACCAAAACAAACAAACAAACAAAAAAACCCAAAAACCAACCAAACAAAAAAACCCAAACTGTGAAAAACATCCTTAATACATCACCTGAATGGCTGTTGGTAAAAACCAAAAAGGTAATGAAAATAAATAACAAGTGAAAACCTTTTGACTGCTTCTGGCGTAAAAAACAGATTACAAGAAAGGTTTTTACTCACTTGTTATCAGGCCAAGTTGTGGAATAGTGAAATGTGGACTATCATGATAAGTAAAGATGGAATGCTGCTGACTGGGTAAAGAAAGCTCAAGGACAGTGGAAAAGAGTGGAAGGGAAGGAAGCAATTAGTCAAACAGCAAAGCAGATAAATGAGGAAGGTACGCAGGGAAGAAAGGGGTAAATCATAGAATCATAGAATAATAGAATGGTAAGGTTGGAAGNAATCATAGAATCATAGAATGGTAAGGTTGGAAGGGACCTCAAGGATCATCTAGTTCCAACCCCCTGCCATAGGCAGGGACACTTCCCTTACACTTGGCCTTGTTGAATGTCATGAGTTTGGCCTGGGCACAGCTCTGCAGCCTGTCCAGGTCCCTCTGGATGGATCCCTGCCCTCTAGCAAGTCGACTGTGCCACACAGCTTGGTGCCATCTGCAAACTTGCTGAGGGTGCACTGATTCCTCTGTCCATGGCACTGACAAAGATGTTAAACAGCACTGGTGCCAGCACTGACCCCTGAGGGACACCACTTGTCACTGGTCTCCAGATGCTAGGGTTTGGAAGGGACCTGCATAGATCATCAAATCCAATCCTTCTGCCAGAGCAGGACCACAGAATCTAGCTCAGGTCACAAAGAAACACATCCAGACAGGCCTTGAAAGTCTCCAGAGAAGGAGGTTCCACAACCTCTCTGGGAAGCCTGCTCCAAGTGCTCTGGGACCTTTACAGTAAAGAAGTTCCTCCTCACGTTGAGGTGCAACTTCCTGTGCTGTGGTATAGATTGTAAAGAAAGAAGGCAATAAAAGGAAGGAAAAGAGAGAAAAAGCAACCCCCACCCCTACTCCCTCACATAATCTCTAGTTACTTTCCAGGATGATTTTGCCAAGCAAGCTGCTGCCTGACATCGGATTGCGCTCGCTGGCAACAATGCAATTACAACATTTTGTGCTAATTTGAAATCAGGATATATGCACATGTGTCATCTACTAGCAGAAAATGTGTTCTTTAGAAAAAAAACAGAAAGGATAGAGTGGTTTAAAAAAAAATTAAAATCTTAAAAATCAATAAATAAGTAAATAAGGCTTTATCATCTTACAATGGGCTGTGGGTAGCCGATGCCAGCTGAACCAGCCTTCACGTCATAGGAGTCATACTGTGGAGAAAAGCTCTGTGAAGGAAGTAAGAGAAAAACAGAAAGAGGGAGGGGAAAGGAGAACAAAAAAAAAAAAAAGAAAAAGGTGATTGCTACAAATCAAGTCAAGTCTTGTCTTACACTGATATGGCAAATGGATGGAAATAAATGAGTCTAGAGAATGGTGCTTGTTTACCAGAGGGCTGCCAGATATTTCAATCAGCTGTGAAAGAAGTCCAGCCAATATCTTCCCTTTGACATCACGGCAATGTGAGCTCCCTACCTCCTGTGCATCCAGTTTTCATCTTGGCAGCTGGATCCCAGGTGAATCAAAAACTTACTGGTTCTTCTTTACTCTTAATTCTTTGGCTGCTTTTAATCTTTCCCCTACGTTTTCTTTATCAGTCTCTTTTCTGTTGGTCTCAGTTTTCAGCCAAGGAAGTGGATGAAATACTTACTATTGCACTAAAGAATGCAGCTGTTTGCTATTACTTTCCTAATTTTATTTTACCTTACCTTATATAGAGGTAAGAGGATTTTGCTGAAAAATGCTCAGAAATCAGTCTCTTCTTCCCTGAATGACAAAGATTCTTTTTAAACTGAACTTACACATCTCAGAAAAGTAAGTTTTACACTTTGTGGTTTTTTTGTATCCTAATGTCACTTTCTATCTTTCCCTTTCTCCCTTCACTCCAAACAATTTAAATGCAATCATCACTTTCCAGCCCAGGGGCCTAAGCCTCAATGCTTTTGACAATTTATCTGGAAACAAATGGAAGCCAGCCCAAGGCATGGAGAAAAAACAAAACAAAACAAAACAAAACAAGGAACAACTGTCCTGTGGGCATTTCTGGGAGCAGATAGCATCTTTGACACCCTCACTTACATAATACACTGCTTTCCAAAACAAAACCTACACATTCCACAGGCTGTGTTTAAAGGAATTTTCATGTAAGCCTCTTGACTGGCATATGTTGATTTCATTAGTGGAATAATATGACTTCAATGCAGAGTGTACATTAATGGCACAAAGGTGTTTGAGCAGGAGAGGTCGAGCACAGGCAGTGTTCTGTATGATGATCCAGCTCCTCTGCTGGCCAGATAGGCACAAGAAGACTCTTGTGCTACTGATATCCACCCTCTTGTCAGGATTCAGCACCATATCTGTGATAACAGAGTGGAATGGGTGACTAATTCAGCCTATCATCCTCTCCTGTTCCTGCATCTGCCAACCCAAAACCAGGTAGCTCTCTTGGTGTATTATTGTAGTGTCCACTGTGACTGGTTAACTGATCCATGGGTACCTGTCCCAGAAGCTGAGTCCTTCAGGCACAGTCCTTTACCAAATTAGAATCATAGAATCATAGAATGGTAAGGTTGGAAGGGACCTCAAGGATCATCTTGTTCCAACCCCCTAGCATAGGCAGGGACATCTCCCCCTATGACAACTCACTCAAGGCCTCATCCAATCTGGCCTTGAACACCTCCAGGGAGGGAGCAGCCATGACCTACCTCCCTGGGCAACCTGTGCCAGTGTCTCACCACCCTCACTGTAAAGAACTTCCTCCTAACATCCAGTCTAAATATCCCCTCTACCAGTTTAAACCCATTGGCCCTTGTCCTGTCATTGCAGGACCTCTCCAGCCTTCCTGTAGGCCCCCTTCAGATACTGGAAGGCTACTCTATGGTCTCCTGGAAGCCTTCTCTTCTCCAGGTTAAATAAACCCAAGACATGTGTCCTCACTTTTTGGCTTAGCAGGGAAAATTAAGCATAGGTGGAAGCTGTAAGCAGTGGCCTACTTTCAAAAGCAGCCACTGGTTTAGCAGAAGAAATCTTAACAGTCTGAAGCCAAAGCAACCCTGCCTTGTAAAGCTGGGCTTGCTGGTTTGCATGGGAGACACTTAGCTGTGGCTCAGTTCCCTTAACAAACCCAACCACACAGACACTTCTGACTCTTGCTGAGTCTCATCAACTCTTCAGAAGAGAATTCAAGATCCAGTGGGCCAGAAGTGAAGGGGGAACATCACAAACAGGACTTACATGGCAAGCAGAGGACCTGTATTTAAGGCTATTCTCCCTGGAATGCTTCTTTATTAAACATGATTGGATAAAACACAGGAAAGGAAGAGAGTTTCCTAGCCATTACTTCCTCCTGCACACTGTCCTTCTGGTCAGATTATTTCTGAGTTACACAAGCCCATCTTCAAATCTGGCTCCAGAAGTTTTTAAAAGTAATCTAAGGCAGAGTTTTAACTACACTGCAGTCAAATTTTGTGGACAACTGTCCTGGAAGGCAGAAAACATGTCCTGGCTTTCCCCACCCTCCTGCTGATGGGGGAAGCAAGAGCAGGAGCAAAACAAGGGCTTGGGCCATTATGTCCCCTCCCAAAGTGATAAACAGGTACCCACAGGTGTTTTGTGAGTGTCTTGCCCACATAAGGGTAAGCAAGGCCTGGTTTCACCTAATATGGTCAGTTTTGGCAAAGTGCCATTCTGATTGGTGAATCTCTGTGGCCAAAGGAGCCATTACACTCAGGAAAACAATATAAATGGAGCTAAGTTGCAAGCAGTCAGTGCTCTGCTCAGACAACATGGTCTGCTTCACTGCTCTTGGCTTGGACAATGGGCTCTGCCTCAGTGTGTTCTGCTCTGTCTTGTGCTTCAGACCAGCTTAGCCCTGATGTTTTGGGCTTGAACTAGCTGGAAACTTTAGTGCTTCAGGAGTTTATCAGGAGTGCTTCAAGTTTGTCAGGAGAAGGCATTAAATGCCTCATGGCGTGGCGAGAAGTGCCACCAACATTGCGCTCTCTGCACATCTGCAAGGCATCCTGCCTCTATCTCTGCAAACCTTTGTGCCAAGTCTGGAGTCCCAGAGGAATCAAGATCAGGTCAGAGATTGTCTGCCTTTTTCCCAGCATCCTGTTTGAGCCTGGGAAGATCTAGAAGCCTCTGAACAGCTACCAAGACACCGACAAAACTCCCTTCAAGTGTCTGGGTACTGCCTGGAAGCTGTAGTTAGGCCTGGGAATCCAAAGATAATACTTTGTGAGTAAATATTCATAAGCCTCTCTGTAAGTGAGTTCTGTTGTGCCTTCTGCCTTAGCAGAAAGGAGCCCCTTGGATCTTGACTGCAAGTGGCATATTGGCCAGAGGATTCTCTTTCCTAAGTAGTTCATGTTTGTTATATTATTGCTAGCTATTTCTTAAAGGGTTCTAGATTCCCTGTTTATTTCCCTCTGTGTAATACTTTCCATGACCTCCCAAAGAACCTATTATTATTAAAAATTATGGTCTGTGGTGAGACTGCTAAAGATCAAAATCAATAAACTATATTAATTTTGGAATAGATCCTGCCCATACTGCTACAGCAACACCCCCAAAACAACAACAAAGCCACCCCCACCACTCATCTGTGTTTTTCAGAGGCACAAACAGGAGACAGATGCCACTGAAAGCAAAATAGGTGTGAAGGTGCAAGAGTAGAGGGTCCTACAGTATTGCTTCATATGTTTATGAGCAGCAGAGTAGAAGCTGAACTTAATGATGACTTACACCTCCATTTATACTGGGACACGACTGGCAGATCCCAGGGGGTCCAGGAGCTCCAGGGCTCCCTGGCTGTCCTGGTGGACCAGGGGGACCATTTCTACCTGGGATCCCAGGAGAACCCTGCAAAGACACAAACATAGAGATGCTGGTACTTGTCTCCAACCGTGAGGGCACTGTAGGACACAAATCCTTCCACTTGTGACAAAGTCTGTGTGGTTGTAGTGGGAAATATTCTCTGTTGGAGATAATTAAGGTCACAGCTGAACATTCAGGAATGACAGAGATAGGTGACAAAATTCACACATGGAAACACTTCTTAATTGCTAGAGCCTAGAAATATTACACACATTAGAACTACAGAACAGGTCTGTTCCTGAGTCTGAAATTAATACTAAATGTGCTACTAGAGTCCATGGATTGCTTATTTTTTCCTGCTGAGAAGAAATACATCCAAAAAATAATAATTGTAATACATCTGGGGAGAAACTCTCTGTTTTCTCTGCTTGCTTGGTTTAGATTTTTGAGTGTTTTGTGGAAGCTAAAGGGGTGCTTCAAAATAACTACATGGCAGAGTCCATTCAGGCTGTGCAGGCATCAATCAAGGCTGGATATCTCAGCAACTTGAGTGGGATGTTCAACAACACAGGAATGGACCCTTGATTTTGATAGTTTCCTTGGAAATAATAAAAAAAAATAAATAGATAAAACAAAACCAAACAAAAAAATATTGCACTTACAGGGTCTCCTTTGGGGCCTCGGACGAGTGGGTCAGGAGACTAGGGAAGAAAAAAAAAAGGAAAGTAATTAAATTGAGAAAGGCAATAAAAATAACACACACACACCCCACACCCCCCAAACCTGAACATATCTATGTACATAAAGCCAGGAAACATAGGAATATAGTGTTATCAAATGAATTTCACTTGTTCTTTTTCAGTATGTTTAAAAGCTGTGAGGTTCTTGGCCAGTTCAACTGCATCTTTACAGTTCATCAATAGAACTACACCTTTGCTGTAGGGAAAACCATGGTAGTAATGAAGGTAGGAGAGCTTTGCTATTGCAGCTTGGCTGTTATAACTTTCCACTGTGGCAAGCTGTAAGTGCCAGTTGACTTCTCAGCCCAGCATGTTAAGTCTGACCAAGTAGACAACTTCAATTTCTCAGAGCTACTCCTCCAGTTTATTTATTTTTCAATTAATAATTTAGTTGTATGTTTTTATCTGGAGTCTCAATTAATACTTTCAGGTAGTTTTTATGTATTCAGTTGCTAGTGGGAGGAAAGAATATTCAGCTGATAATAGCACAGAATCATTGAGGCTGGAAAAGACCTCTGAGATCATCAAGGCCAGACTATAACCTAACACCATGGGATCAGCTAAACCATGCCACCAAGTGCCACATCCACTCTTTTCTTAAAGACCTCCAGGGATGGTGACTCCACCACCTCCCTGGGCAGTCCATCCCAGTCTCTAATCACCTTTGCTTTGAGGAAGTGCTTCCTAACATCCAACCTAAACTTCCCCTGGCACAGCTTCAGGTCATACCCTCTTGTCCTGTCACTGGCTGCCTGGGAGAGGAGCCTGACCCCCACCTGACTGCAACTTAGAATCATAGAATCACAGAATGGTAAGGTTGGAAGGGACCTCAAGGATCACCCAGCTCCAACCCCCTGCCATAGGCAGGGACACCTCCCACCAGTACAGGTTACTCAAGGCCTCCTCCAACCTGGCCTTGAACACATCCAGGGAGGGAGCAGCCACAACCTCCCTGGGCAACCTGTGCCAGTGTCTCACCACCCTCACTGTAAAGAACTTCTTCCTAACATCCAGTCTAAATCCCCCCTCTGCCAGTTTAAACCCATTGCCCCTTGTCCTGTCGTTGCAAGACCTTGTAAATAATCCCTCCCCAACCTTCCTGTAGCCCCCTTCAGATACTGGAAGGCTGCTATCAGGTCCCCTCGAAGCCTTCTCTTCTCCAGGCTGCAGAGCCCCAACTCTCTCAGCCTGTCCTCACAGCAGAGCTGTTGCAGCCCTCTGAGCATCTTTGTGGCCCTCCTCTGGACCCGCTCCAACACTTCCATGTCCTTCCTGTGCTGAGGGTTCCAGAACTGCAGGGTTCTGGACTTCAGGGTTCCAGAACTTCCCTTCAGATAGTTGTAGAGAGTGATAAGGTCCCCTCTAAGCTTCCTTTTCTCCAGCTGAAACCCCCAGACTTTCCTCATCAGACTTTCCCTCCAGCCCCCTCCCCAGTGTCATCTCTTGGGTCTTTCAAGGTGGCATTTCCCTAGACAGCACCCAAGGTCAGCAGGACAGCTTCTAGTAGGCTGATTAAACTTCTATTAACAGAGGAAGCAGTCTACATAATCTTTACTATCAGGAGCCACAGAACTCCTAAAACAGTCTCTGGGTTCAACAAGAGAGTGAGCTGAACTTAAATCTCTAGTGTGCTTATATGTACCATTTGCCTACACCCCTAAAACAGGTCAGTGAAGCAGCTCAGGTGCTGGGAGGTCCTGGAAGCAGCACAGTTGCATGAGCATGGTGCAGCTAACACTGGGTGACATGTTTGGATATAACATTTTGTGCTTAAGAAGATATATTCTAGAGCTGCAGAAATACATCTTTCTCCCTTTCTCTCCCATATAAACATTTCACTCTTTTCTTCTATCTTCTGGATAATAATATGAATGAGCCTGTGGAAATCTCTGTGCTTTGACAGAATCTCATGGATTCTCAGAATCTCAAGAGATTCTCAGAATCTCTTAAAGCAGGAGGTAACATTTAAATAACCTTAGAGCTTAGCATACCTGCTCACTCACTGAAGCAGTTTAGGCAGGGGACTTGGCATCCACTAATATTCTTGATTTTAGAATCACAGAATCAGTCAGGGCTAGAAGGGACCTCAAGGATCATCTAGTTCCAACCCCCCTGTCATGGGCAGGGACACCCTACCCTAGATCAGGCTGGCCAGAGCCTCATCCAGCCTGGCCTTAAACACCTCCAGGGATGAGGCTTTCACCACCTCCCTGGGCAACCTGCTTTAGGGTCTCACCAACCTCGTAGTGAAGAACTTCTTCCTAACATCCAGTCTGAATATACCCATTTCTAGCTCTGTTCCATTCCCCCTAGTCCTGTCACTACCTGACATCCTAAAAAGTCCCTCCCCAGCTTTCTTGTAGGTCCCCTTAAGATCCTGAAAGGCCACAATAAGGTCACCTCAGAGCCTTCTCCTCTCCAGACTGAACAACCCCAACTGCCTCAGTCTCTTCTCACAGCAGAGCAGCTCCAGCCCTCTGACCACCCTCGTGGCCCTTCTCTGGACACTTTCCAGCACATCCATATACCTCTTGTAACAGTGGCTCCAGAACTAGACACAGTTGTGAGCACTCAAAACACGAAAGACAAAAGCTTGGCCAAACTTGTTTCTCTTTATTGCTGCTAATGATCACCTTATTTCCCCTCTGATCATCCTGATTTTCCTATGCTTAAGCTGAAGCAACTGGGTTAGATAATGTTTGTTCTATGAATAAGATGATGATAAACCAGGGATGCAAAATCTTCAATTAGCTTTCCTTCACAGAACAATAAGTCAGTAACAATTCTGCATAAGAGAATTTGCCCTGTTAGGGTGCAGGCTTGAGTTGACAAGAAATGCTGTGAAAACTGCCTAAGCAACTCTGTGTTTGCATTAGTTCCATGGATAAAGATTGAGCAGGCAGTCAAAA
>VWZE01005108.1:0-10154 GCA_013396675.1 Eubucco bourcierii | reverse complement strand
TCAAGGCCAGGCTGGAGGTGGCCTTGAGTGTTCTGTACTAGTGGGAGGTGTCCCTGCCTATGGCAGGGGCTTGGAACTAGATGATCCTTGAGGTCCCTTCCAACCTTCCCATTCTATGATTCTATGTTCTGAAGTGCCATGTCTCTAGGTTTTTGGAACACCTCCAGGGATGATGACTCCACCACCTCCCTGGGCAGCCTGTTCCAATGCCTGACCACTCTTTCAGTAAAGAACTTTTCTTAATATCCTTTATCTAAAGTTCTTTTCCAACAGAAATGTTTCTGTGATTCAACTCTATTACATTGATGCTTCTGTCTTTTCAATAAGGATAGACTTCTTCTGTTGCAATCTGTAGATTATGATGTCATTCATTTCTCATTAAGGGTGAGGGCTGCCTGAGCAGAACCTCCTTTGATTTTACAGGGGTTTGGGTCAGATCTAAAGAGCAAACATCTGATTTTTCTATCCTGAAGGTCTTCAGTGATCAGACCTTTTAATACTATAACCATTGGCATTCGATCAAGACACACACAGAGTAAGATTTTACTCTTAAATCAGTGCATTCAATGCCTTTTACAGGGACCACTATGATTTTTTTCAGTCACTCTTTTAAAATGTTTATGAGATCTTAGAATCATAGAATGGTAAGGTTGGAAGGGACCTCGAGGATCATCTAGTTCCAACCCCCTGCCATAGGCAGGGACACCTCCCACTAGTACAGCTCACTCCAGGTCTCCTCCTCCAACATGGCCTTGAACATCTGCAGGGAGGGAGCAGCCACAACCTCCCTGGGCAAACATCTTTAATTGATGACCTTGATGAAGACACAGAGTGTGTCATCAGGAAGTCTGCAGATGACACCTAGTTGGATGGCAGTGTTGATCTGCATGAGGGTAGAGAGGCCTTACAGAGGGACTTGGGTAGATGGAATGATGGGCTGACATTAACAGGATGATCTTTTCCATCCCCTCTCTTTTCATGCTACAATATTTTTTGCCACATCACCCTTTGTGCCATTTGGTGTCAACTCTAAAAACAAGCACTGGGCTGCAATCACTTTATTTGTGGCTATTTAGTTTTAGCACTGGCATAAATTCTCCCTCCTCTGCAGTAATCTGAGTTTAATGACTTTCTTGTCTTTAGAGTGACTGATGCCAAATGGCACAAAAGGCTTGTGTCTTAAACCAAGCAGAAAGTGAAATAAATTCAAGGTCTGATGTGATTACTGATGACTTTTTATGGATTTATTACTTTCTTTAAATATACATCCTTGCCCACTCCTTGGCTGTTCAATGAAGACCTGTACAGTCAGAGTCCAAATGTAAAAGTGATTTTCATTTTGAACAATTCAACACACAAACATTTCCAATTTGTTTCCCCAAGAAGCTGGCCTGACATATTTCAATAGAAAAGCAAATCACCTCCACCCAAGGGATATCTCAAAGAAAGGCTGCTCTGTTTCTGATTTTAGATAGCACCAGGAACAGTTTCTAACAGTGGAGGATTTTCTTACATTTCTTGCAGTAGGTCTCTCCTGGCAAGAATAAAGAAAAACTGGAAAAGTCATTGTGTAGGGGAGGGTTTCCCAGACTGTACAACCAGCTTGACAAAGCCAAAGTATCACAAAAGTGAGATTCAGCTTCTGAGCTGCTAAGGGAAAAGAAACCATTGGAAGCTGATCATTCACAGAATGCTTAAAGCTGGAAGAGACCCTTAAAGGTCACCTAGTCCAGCCCTCCTGTGGTGAGCAGGGACATCCTGAGCTAGACCAGACAGCTCAGAGTCCCATCCAACCTGACATGGAATGTTTCCAGGGATGGGGCTTCTACCATCTCTCTGGGCAACCTAGGCCAATGTTTCACCAATCTTAGCTTTAAAACTAAAAAAAAAAAACCCCAAAAAAATTTTAAAAATCTTCCTTGCATCTCATTTAAATCTCTCTCTTTTAGTTTCAAACCATCACCCCTTGTCCTGTCACAACAGGCCGTACTAAAGAGCCTGCCTCCATCTTTCTTATAGGCCCCCTAGAAGTACTGAAAGACCTCAGTAAGGGCTCCCTGGAGCCTTCTCCACTCTGAACAACCCCAACTCTCTCAGCCTGTCCTTGTAAGCAGATCTTGAAGCCCTCAGACCATTTTTCTATCCAGATTTTTCCCAACAGTGCCATGTCCAGGGCTCTAAAGCACAATTTTTCAGCCCAGACAGCCAATTGAATGCTGGGCTGCAGCAAGAGCAGTGTGGGCAGCAGGGTAAGGGAGGGGATTGTGCCCCTTTGCTCTGCTCTCCTCAGACCCCACCTGCAGTCCTGTGTGCAGTTCTGGAGCCCCCAGCACAGGAAGGACATGGAAGTGTTGGAGTGGGTCCAGAGGAGGCCACCAAGATGCTTAGAGGGCTGCAGCAGCTCTGCTCTGAGGATAGGCTGAGAGAGTTGGAGCTCTACAGCCTGGAGAAGAGAAGGCTTCCAGGAGACCTTAGAGTAGCCTTCCAGGATCTGAAGGGGGCTACAGGAAGGCTGGGGAGGGACTATTGACAAGGGATTGCAATGACAGGACAAGANTGTCCCTGCCTATGGCAGGGAGTTGGAACTGGATGATCCTTGAGGTCCCTTCCAACCTTATCATTCTATGATTCTATGAATTGTTGCAGCTCGTTCTACATACGCAGTGTGAAACACTCAACTGCAACTACTTAATTCAAGATACTTCAAGCTTCTTGCAAGAGAAAATGAAAAATTAAAAAAAAAAAAAAAGGAAAAAAGAATAAAATATTTGTTTTTGTTTTTTTTTATTGCCAAACTTTGAAATGAAACTGATTTTTATCAAGTGATTCAATTGTGATGTGATCTTCTCTTTCCCCTCAGCCCAGTGAGAGAGAGCTAACAGCTTTATGCAAGGCTGTCCCTGTGGTTTGCCTTGGAAGAAGTCAGCTTGATTCAATGCTTCTCTCCCGAGACTGAAACAGATGGGAAACGTTACAATGCAGTGCAGTACATATGGTACTATCGTTTATATTTGCAGATAGCTTGGACAAAGCCAGCCTCAATACATGCAACTCCAGGGCCCTGGTGGATTTACATCAGAGAAGAGTAAAGCAGCAGGGGTTCAAATTCTAGACTACACAATTCTTTTTGTTTTTTCCCTGTAATTTCAGGAGCTGGGATTAAATGAAGGGTTTTGGTTCTTGTATTTTGTATTCCAGAGATGGATTAAAGCACTCTGGTGTGTTCTCTAAAGAAAAGAATCCTACCTTTGGCTGCCAGTGAATTGAAGGTATTTGTAATTCAGAAGGTCAGAGGGTGGGATTCTGAATGCATGGAGCATTGTTGACCTAATTTCATCTGCAAAACAGTTTGTATTCATTCACTCCAGTTCGTGCTAATTCACCCCGCAGCAGTTTTGGACAGTTTGTTGGACACAGATGGCAGCATTTGAAATTCTTCCTCATCTGCCTCATAGAGCCTATTAAATGGCTATTTGTACCCTGTGTACAACATTCTTATTGTCAGCTCCCTAAGGCTACTCAAGTGAGTATTGTGAGGGTTTTCTCAGGCTACCAAAGACAACTTTCCCAATTTTGGAGCCACTTTCAAGTTCTATGCCTGTTTTGCAAGCGTGAAGGTTCATCCACTCATACCTTAAAAGGTTCATCCACTCATACCTTTTAAGGTATGAGTGGATGAGCCTGAGCCAGAGAACACCTGATAAAGTAAGAGGCTCTGTACCTAAGGATCTTTCTTCTGAACTGCCTTGTCAGGTGAACTGCTGCAGTGTGTGCATGCAGCCCAGACAGCCAACTGAGTCCTGGGCTGCACCAAGAGGAGGCAGGGGCCAANGCTCTGCTGTGAGGACAGGCTGAGAGAGTTGGAGCTCTGCAGCCTGGAGAAGAGAAGGCTTCCAGGAGACCTTAGAGTAGTCTTCCAGGATCTGAAGGGGGACTACAGGAAGGCTGGGGAGGGACTACTGACAAGGTCTTGCAATGCCAGGACAAGGGCCAATGGGTTTGAACTTGCAGAGGGTAGATTTAGACTGGATTTAAGGAAGAAGTTGTTTGCAGTGAGGGTGGTGAGGCACTGGCACAGGTTGCCCAGGGAGGTTGTGGCTGCTCCCTCCCTGGAGGTGTTGAAGGCCAGGTTGGAGGAGGGCTTGAGTGAGCTGTACTAGTGGGAGGTGTCCCTGCCTAAGGCAGGGTGTTGGAACTGGATGATCCTTGAGGTCCCTTCCAACCTTACCATTGTATGATTCTATGTTTCTATGAAAATCCACACTCTTGGTGTGGTGAAGAGCCTGCAGGCACAGAGCTGACGTTTTATTAATATCAGAGGTCAGAAGCACTGCTACTGAAGTGGCTGCCTGAAGCCTGGTTTGCATTTAACTCTCCCTGCTCTGTGCAGCACAGAGTGAGGATAAACAGCTCTGCATAGCAGAACATCTCCAACAGACACAGCCAGCTCCACTAAAGTCCTTAAAAGGTATGAGTGGATGAGCCTGAGCCAGAGAACACCTGATAAAGGAGAGGCTCTATACCTTTTTGGCTTTTTGATTCTTCACTGAAAGAAATTTTCAGTGTTCCTTCTCTTTTCAGCCTCTCTAATGGGAAAAGAATCAGTTGGACTTGAATGCCTCTCTTCTCTCCTTTTTCTTCCCTCCCCCCCTCCATATTTATGCTTCTCTGTTCCTACAAAAAAAAAAAAAAAAAAAAAAAAAAAAGAAAAAAAAAAAGAGGGATCTACAAAGAGGACCACCCTGCCAACCACTAAGCCACCAACAGGCTTAGAATATTGTGCAAAGACTCTTGGAAATGTCTGAGCAGATTTGAATTACTCTTTTCAAAGGTTTGCAATCCCCACTGCACAGCCTATTGTTTGCTTTCACTGGGACATTCTTCTCTTAAACAGCTGGCATAGAACTACTGCTGCTCTGTAGGAAAACAAGCAAACACCACACAGTAGATTTAAAGCCAAACACAGAGAGGGGAGGAAATTATTTAGTGTTTCTTAAATGAGACTCTCATGAGCACAGGAGTGTTTCCCAACATAATGTGAGTTCTGTTTCTGCTGCTTACAGCTGGGGGGAAGCATGAGGGATGTAGTTCATTGTCCTTTGATGCACAGCTTGGCCATTACACTGAACATCAAAGGAGCAAGGATTCCCACATTTGCCATTTGCAGTGTTTGGGTAAGCAACTGTTTCTCTCCAGCCTGTTTGAAAAAGGAGCTGCAGTTCTGCTCTTGCCTCTGTTCCTAAAAGAAAAATGGAAAGAAGGAAAAGAGAAGAAGTGCAAAGGGAAAGAATAGGAGCAAACAGTTGTTCACAGCAGCCAGCTTCCTGGTGCATTGGCTGGGTGTGAATTGTGGGGAATTTTGGTGGAGACTAATTATGTCCAGAAGGGCTTTTATTTTTTTTTTTTCCCCAAGGACTGCCAGTTTCCAGACAGAGATCATCCTTTCATATTCACCGCTGCAAACATGCATGGGATGCTTCTGTGATTTTGCTCGCCTTTGTGGGGCTGGGTAAAAAGCAGTGCCTGAAGCCACCATAGCAGCCCACAGAAGTTTGGCACATGGAAGGGAGTCTGTGCTGCCCTCCAGGGTGGGATGCACAGTGACTGAAAACAGAAAACCAGCAGCAGAAAGGGATGGGTCTTCTGTGGCTGTGTGTTAATGCTGTAGGCCATTCTAGTACAAAGTCAGCTAAAGCCTGAAATCTACAAGTCACATCCTCCATGTCTTGAGAGTCATTTGGGTGTCCCTTAAGCTCTGAGATAAGGCCTAGGCTTTCAAGATAACAAAACACATTCAGCCCTTAAATCTATATCTTTCCATTATCATCACATTCTTCCTGTGCAACGTCCTATGCATGCTTTCTGCTCCCTGCCAGGCATCTGGAACCCCCAACACAAGAAGGACATTGAATTGTCAGAGTGAGTCCAGAGGAGGCCACCAAGATGCTCAGAGGGCTGCAGCAGCTCTGCTGTGAGGACAGGCTGAGAGAGTTGGGGCTCTGCAGCCTGCAGAAGAGAAAGTTTTGTAGACACCTTGGAGTGGCCTTCCAGTATCTGAAGGGGGCCTACAGGAGGGTTGGGGAGGGACTATTTACAAAGTCTTGTAATGACAGGACCAGGAGTTTGAACTGGCAGAAAGGTGATTTAAATTAGATGTTAGGAAGACGTTTTCCAGTGAGGGTGGTGAGACACTGGCACAGGTTGCCCATGGAGGTTGTGGCTGCTCCCTCCCTGGAGGTGTTCAAGGCCGGGTTGGAGGAGGCCTTGAGTGACCTGTACTAGGTGGAGGTGTCCCTGCCTATGGTGGGGGGTTGGAATTGGATGATCTTTGAGGTCCCTTCCAACCTAAACCATTCTGTGATTCAATCCCCTCGTGTAGTACTTGAGTGAATCAGAGCAAGACAAAAACACGCAGTCGCGGTTAAAGGAGGTCTCGTTTCTGTTCTCATTCTGATAGTTCATGTTTAAATGAAGGGTTTGACATAAATGAGGGAAAATGGAAGGAGTCTCTTAGCTAATGTGAAAGGAATCTCTTCTGCTGTACTTCCACTAAACAAAGCCAGAAGTCCCAGAGCTGAAGTTTATCCAAACTAAAGCCAACAAGCGGTTGTTGTTGGAGGGGGTTATATCATATTTTCCATTGTCATTTTGACATGGAACAGGCAGAGGCTTCCACTTTGCAAATTCAAAGACAAGAAGATTGCCTCTGAAGTGGAAAAAAAAATAAATAAAAGGTTTTGGGTTTTTTTTGCAAAGCAAAATGGAGAGAACCTTTCCTATGAAATCTAAAGTGAGAATAAAGAATGACTTCTGGAAAATAGAAAGGAAAAAGATCATTTGCTGTGTCCCTGAGTGAATGATGTGTTGTTCTACAGACACTGGTGGCACTCATTCCTCCTTGGATCCTTCCAGCACTGAAGGCAGGATAAGCACACCTCACTATCTTTCCTGTGCTTACAGAAGAGACTTTCTGACTCCTGTAATATGCACTTTTTTTTTTTTTCTACAACCTGTGGAGATTATCTGTTCATTAACCACAGCCAGAGGTGACTTGAGAGTTACTCTTCCTTTGAAACTCTCAGAGAGTTTTAAAGCAGTGTGAGAAATAGTAGTGGCATGATCCCTACACAGAAATATGGGAATCTTATTTCCCTTAAGGACAGACTGTCTGACTGTCCTGAATGGAGAAAGATCAGCAAATTCTGTGGGAATTCCTTACAGATTTTTTTTTGTTTTCCAAGGACAAAGTAGCTCTTGCCATGGGAGCCATAGAAAGGACAGGAATTAAAGCTTCAAAAATGCATTGACAAAGAAAAGAAAGAAAAATAGAAAGAGGAAAGAAAATCCACAGAGGAGTAAGTGTCCTGTAGCAGTAACTAAACCAGAGCATTGGTTCCCATACCTAGTAGCAGCATGGCCATGGGAAGCCAACTGCAAGTCACCACACAGCATCTCTGTGACAGAGATTACATCACTGTGAGTGGCACAGCCCCAGAGGGTCTTCTCTTAATAGGAATTCTCTGAGTCCCCTGGGCTGGAGTTGGACAGCATGCTAAGGGCCAAGGGCTGCAGTCTTCTTCTGCACCCACCCAGGCTTCCTTCAACAAGCCTGACCTGAAGGTACAGAAGCAAAACAACACCGCTTGCATCACTCCTGGAGAAGGAATGGTGTCTGTGGTCAGCTCTCCTCCTGCCCAGGGTATGCTACCACAGACGTGTTAGAGGAGTAGGCTGGTGGAGTATTGCAGCAGGTAAAATGGTGACACTAGAATTTTTATTTCATTTTGAGTGAAACCAAAATCAGAAGATCTTTAAACCATGGACATACAGTTTTATGAACTTTAAACTGCATTGAAGTTGTGCTACTATCATCTACCAAACTGTTGCAAAGAGAAAGAGCTAACCATTTGCATGTTGAGTCAGAACAGTTTCTAGTCTAACTTCTCCAAATTTGGGTTTTGGATAAGAGAAGGTTTTGAGGAGACCTTATAGCAGCCTTCCAGTATCTGAAGGGGACCTGCAAGGGGGCTGGCTAGGGACTATTGACAAGGTCTTGCAATGACAGGATGAGGAATAATGGGTTTAAAGTGGCAGAGGGGAGATTTAAACTGGGTGTTAGGAGGAAGTTGTTTGCAGTGAGAGTGGTGAGACACTGGCACAGGTAGCCCAGGGAGGTTGTGCCTGCTCCCTCCCTGGAGGTTTTGAAGGCCAGGTTGGAGGAGGCCTTGAGCGAGCTGTTCCAGTGGGAGGTGTCCTTGCCTCTGGCAAGGGGTTGGAACTAGATGATTCTCAAAGTCCCTTCCAAACTTAACCGTTCTATGATTCTATGGTTCTGTGATTAATGGACATGACCATTGCATCAATTTCCAGTTCTGTGGGTTTTGACAAACGATGACTTCCAACCAACAAATTACAGCTTGCAACTGTTACAGCAGCTGAGGCTTGTGCCCCTCCCCAGGCACTGTGGAAACATCAGGAGTGATGGAGTTTTCACGGTGCCTGCTAGCCTGGGAAAGAACACTTTGTTATTGTTTCCCCCCTACCCACAGGATGAGTCTTTGAACTCTGAAGAGATTGCCTTTGAATCCAAAACACTAAAGGACAGCCTGCATCGTTGTGTCACTGACCTACAGCATGCTTTCCCAATTATGAAAGTAGGTATCTCCCACTTTAAACACATTTCTGATTAAAAGGAGGTTTGAACCACATTAGCACATAACTGGGGCAATGACTAACAGATCCATGTCAGTGTGGTTCATTAGCCAGACCAGGTAACAAAAAAAAAATATGATAGTAATCCCTTCATTTCTTTCTCTTGAATAGCATTACAGGCTCACAGGATGTCAGGAGTTGGAAGGGACCCAAAGAGATCATCCAGTCCAACACCCCTGCCAGAGCAGGGCCAGACAATCTAGCTCAGGGCACACAGGAACACATCCAGATTGGCCTTGAAAGTCTCCAGAGGAGACTCCACAATCTCTCTGGGCAGCCTGTGCCAGTGCTCTGGGACCCTTACACTAAAGAAGTTCTCCCTTGTGTTAAGCTGGAACCTCCTGTGCTGCAGCTTCCATCCATTGCTCCTTGCCCTATCCCAAGGAGCAAGTGAGCAGAGCCTGCCTCCCCCTCCCCCAGCGCTCAGATATTTATAAAGATTTATGAAATCCCCTCTCAGTCTTCTCTCCTCCAGACTAAAAAGCCCCAGGTCCCTCAGCCTCTCCTCATCAGGCAGTGCTCCACTCTGCTAATCATCCTTGCAGCCCTCCACTGAACCCTCTCCAGCAGATCCCTATCCCTCTTAAACTGGGGAGCCCCAAAATGAAGGCAGTACTCAAGATGAGGTCTCACCAGGGCAGAGTAGAGGGGGAGCAGAACCTCCCTTGATCTGCTGGACACACTCTTCCTAATACACCCCAGGATCCCATGGGCTTTCTTGGCCACAAGGGCACATTGCTGTGCCATGGATAAGTTGTTAGCCACCAGCACTCTCAGGTCCCTCTCCACAGGGCTGCTCTCCAGCAGATCACCTCCCAACCTCTACTGCTGCAGTTTATTATTACTCCCCAGGTGCAGGACTCTGCACTTGTCCTTGTTGAGCCTCATTTGCATTAATTAAAACTAACACCCAGCTGGTTATGTAAGGCTGGCATCAGCTGAGATTTTGCAAGTAACACCTGGCTGCCTATTTCCAACTTCAAAACTTTGGCAGAAGCTGGAAGAGGAAATAGGATCTGCTTGTAATCTACAGCGCTAAGAGATGAGTAAATGCAATGACTCGGAGGCATCAACAGTGTTATCTGTGCCAGAGACAACAACCTTCTCCCTCTGCCTCTTCCCTCCTTAATAAATTAGTGGATGTTTCCAGCTCCACTTCCTCTTAAAAAAAACCACCAAAACCAAAAAAACCCAACCCAAATCAACCAACCAACCAAATAAAAAAACCCCAAACAAAAGCACAACTCTCTATGTAGATTTGGTTTCAAGTAACTAAACAACCAAATCTGGAAAATAATGAAAGGGATATATAATGGCCTCATTTTCCTAAGGCTAATGTCTTCTAGGAATGTATGTTCTAAATTGTGCTTATGGAAATTGTCATATTTCCAAGAATCTATATCTATATCTATACCTATATCTGTATCTATACCTATACCTAT
>VWZE01005107.1:198399-209762 GCA_013396675.1 Eubucco bourcierii | reverse complement strand
GGAGAGGAGAGGAGAGGAGAGGAGAGGGGAGGGGAAGGGAGGGGAGGGGGAGGGAAAAAAGACAAAAACAAAAGAAAAAATAGAAGGCAGAATAGAGGAGAAAATAGAGAAAAGAGAAAAAACAGAGAATAAAAATTAAAAATAAAGATTTTTTTTTTTAAAAGGTAATCATAGAAAAACCTGCATCGCCTTATCTACAAAGTTTCAGATCAAATATTTGCCAGGCAGTTTTGCAGATAATTAACAGTCTGTGCATGAGAGGAAAAAAGAAAAAAAAAAAAACGAAAAACAAACAAAAAGTTTTAAGTCTTTCTGTGCTATATGTCGATTTTGCTTCAGACTTCAGAAGCCCTGGCTCTCTCTGGAATCTAATTAATCTTCACAATATTGCTGTGAAGTAAATCATCATTATTATCACCGTGTGACAGATAAAGAAAGGTGTGGAAAACAGACCAGGTGTCACCAGATGCAGGTCATTAAGCCAACACTGAAGAGGTCTGCAGTAAACCAGATCCTAAGTCATGGAATCATAGAATTGTTTCAGTTGGAAACAACCTGTAAGATCATCAAATCCAACCACTGACCCAACACCATTTGGCCATTAAATATACATAACTAACTTAGAATCACAGAATCACTTAGGCTGAGTAAAGCCTTCAGGATCATTACCTCTAACCATTCCCTAACTCTACCACCTCTGGGTCTAAACCATGTCCCTTAACACAGTATCTGTCTCTTGGAAACACATCCAGGAATGGAGATTCAACCACTTCCCTGGTTCAGCCTTTGAGAACCCTCAGCCAAGAAGTTCCTTCTCATGTCCAACCTAAATCTCCCACAGGGAAAGTTAAGGCCATTTCCTCTTGTCCTATCACCTGATTCTAGGGAGATTGACCCCAAGACAAGTCTTGTACCATTGCTCTCCAGGACTATACATGGTCAGGTTTTATTCTCAATTCCTGTTAGCCATCAATTCTTTCTCCCTGATAAAGCTGAAATGAGGTTTAGAATTCTTTTTCACCCCTCCAATTAGTTCTTAGCTGGTAACAAACATTTACCTCAGTAGAAATGATTACTGTCATCTCAATTTCTACACAAGGAATGACAGTTAAAATTCACTGTCATCTCACAATGACATGGACTATCATTTGTAGATCCATTCAATTTCAGTTGGAAGGAACCTTCAGGATCATCTAGTTCTAAGCCCATCCCACCCACTCCTCCTCACATTCCCCAACTCTCACCCCCCATCATGGACAGGGTCACCTTCCACTAGACCAGGCTGCTCAAGGTTCTTTGAATGTTTCTGGGGAGGAGGCATCCACAACCTCCCTGGGCAGCCTGTTCCAGTGTCTCACCACCCTCACAGTAGAGAATTTCTGCTAATCTCCAGACTAAATCTCCCCTTCTCGATTTAGGATTTAGGAAGGGCAGGTCCTGCTTGACCAGCTTGATCTCTTTTTAAGACCAGGTGACCCTCCTGGCAGACGTGGGGAAGACTGTGGATGTAGTCTACCTGGACTTCAGCAAGGCCTTTGACTCTGTCTGCCATAGCAAACTCCTGGCCAAGCTGGCAGCCCCTGGCTTGGGCAGGGACACTCTGTGCTGGGTTAAGAACTGGCTGGAGGACCAGGCCCAGAGAGTGGTGGCGAATGGTGCCACATCCAGTGGGCAGCTGTCACTAGTGGTGTGCCCCAGGGATCAGTGCTGGGCCCAGTCCTGTCTAATACCTTCCTTGATGATCTGAATGAAGGAATTGACTCCACCATCAGTAAGTTTGCAGATGACACCAAGTAGGGAGCAGGTGTTGATCTGTTAGAGGGCAGGAGGGCTCTGCAGAGGGACCTAGACAGGCTGGACAGATGGGCACAGTCCAACACCATGACTTTTAACAAGGCCAAGTGCCAGGTTCTGCACTTTGGCCACAACAACACCAAGCAGCACTATAGGCTGGGGACAGAGTAGATGGAGAGCAATCAGACAGAGAGGGACCTGGGGGTGCTGGTCCACAGGTGACTAAACATGAGCCAACAGTGTGCCCAGGTGGCCAAGAAAGCCAGTGGCATCCTGGCCTGGATCAGGAATAGTGTGGCCAGCAGGACCAGGGAAGTCCTTCTGCCTCTGTACTCAGCACTGTTAGGCCTCACCTTGAGTACTGTGTCCAGTTCTGGGTCCCTCAGTTTGAGAAAGATGTTGAAGTGCTTGAACATGCCCAGAGAAGGGCAACGAAGCTGGTGAGGGGCCTGGAGCACAGCCCCATGAGGAGAGGCTATGGGAACTGGGGTTGTTCAGCCTGGAGAAGAGGAGGCTCAGAGGAGACCTCATTGCTGTCTACAACTACCTGAAAGGAGGTCGTAGTCAGGTGGAGGTTGGTCTCTTCTCTCCGACACCCAGTGACAGAACCAGAAGACAACCTCAAGCTGTGCCAGGACAGTTTAGGCTGGATGTTAGGAAGAAGTTCTTCACTGAGAAAGAGTGATTGGCATTGGAATGAGCATCCCTGGAGGTGTTTAAAAGGATGGAGCACTTAGTGCCATGGTTTAGTTAATCAGAAGACTTAGGTGATAGGTTGGCTTGATGATCCTAGAGGCCTTTTCCAGCCTGGTTAATTCTGTGATTCAATCCATTCCCAATGTTCACCTCTACCAATTAAGTGCTTGCCTCTCACAAGAAGAATGTTGCTTCTGGTTAAACTGCCATTAAGTACCCTAAAAATAAACACAAGGAGGGTGTTATCTTTGTTGGTGGTGATGTAAGGGTTGGAGTTTTTCTCAGTGTTGACTTAAATTGTGAGAACCTTCAGCACAAAAGTATTTCAAAAGCTTTTCAAGAAATTGAAGGAGGATAGATCCATCCCTGGCTGAAATATCAAAGCCTGAATGCAGTTTATAGATCAAGAAGATCTAAAATTACTGTTTGACAAGAGGCAGTAGAGGTGGCTCAGCGTGGAAGCTTTGTTGTTCTGCTTTTCCTTCAATGTCCACTACTAGCAGCTTTCAGAAAAGGAATATTTGGGTAGATATTCACGCTTCAGTATGACTCAAAAGGGTGAATCTCGCTTCTATTTCACATTGTTAGAGACACTCAAATATTGATGTGATATTCCCTGTAAAAAGAGAATGAAAGTAGGAGTTGTTGAAAACCTGTTGCTGTATATGAAGGCAGACAAGATATGAATAGCACTGTAAAGAAACGACAAAACGAATTTGTGCTCAGGTATTGAAGGGGCTGTAGACAATGTGTATATTCTTGCTGGGATTGCAGGAACTGAGTAAGTGCAGCATGGAAAAAAAAAATTACATCATTTTAATTTGTGAGGCTCTGTCCTGGGGAGACAAAACAGGGTGTGGGAAAAGGAGCTGCAGGAACCCATAGATCATCAAACCCAACCCTCAGCCTGACACTGCTATGTCCACTAAACCATGTCCCAAAGCCTGCATGGTTCTTGAACAGTTCCAGAGGTGATGACTGCAGCACCTCTCTGGCAACCTGTTTCAGTGCCTGACCACAGTTGCAGGAAAGACATTTTCCCTAATACCTAACCTAAACCTCCCCTATTGCAATTTGGGGCCATTTCTTCTCTTTCTAAGACCTGATACTGAGGAGAAGAGACCAATGCCCACCTCACTCCAATCTCCTTTCAGGGAGTTACAGAGAGCACTGAGATCCCCCCTCAGCCTCCTCTTCCCTGGACTAAACAACCCCAGTTCCCCAAGCTGTTTCTCTACAGACCTGTTCTCCAGACTCTTCACCAGCTTTGTTGACCTTCTCTGGACATGCTCCAGGACCTCAGTGTCTGTGTTGGAGTGAGTGACCTAAAACTGAACCCAGTATTCTAGATAGGGCCTTACCTGTGTCAAATATAGGGGGGCAGTGACTTCCCTTGTGCTGGTGGCCACACTATGGATGATCCAGACCAGGATGGTGGTGAATGCTTTGGCCACCTGGATACACACTGGCTCATGGTCAGCCACTTGTCAATGAGGAGTGTACATATAGACAAATCAAGCATAATCATTTAATTAATAACAATTTTTAAATTAAATTAAAAACATTAAAAATAAAATCCAAAATTTGACAAAATTGTTTTTTAAAAGTTAAAAAAATAAAAGAAAAAAATGAGAGAATCATAGAATCATAGAATGGTAAGGTTGGAAGGGACCTCAAGGATCAACTAGTTCCAACCCCCTGCCATAGGCAGGGACACCTCCCACTAGTACAGCTCACTCAAGGCCTCCTCCAACCTGGCCTTGAACACCTCCAGGGAGGGAGCAGCCACAACCTCCCTGGGCAACCTGTGCCAGTGCCTCACCACCCTCACTGGAAAGAACTTCCTCCTGACATCCAGTCTAAATCTCCCGTCTGCCACTTTAAACCCATTGCCCCTTGTCCTGTCGTTGCAAGACCTTGTCAATAGTCCCTCCCCAGCCTTCCTGTAGGCCCCCTTCAGATACTGGAAGGCTACTATGAGCTCTAAAGTCTCTTTTTGGAATCTTGATGTTGATGTTACTTCAGAAAAAACACGGCCCCATTACAGAAGCTCTGACTTATTCTTTGTAGACCACTGAAAAATAAATACCAGCTCCTTTCTCTCCTCAGACACTCATGGTTCCCACTTGAACGTTTAAATCTGCTCAGAGTCACAGTTCTTCTAAGAAGTTAACTCTCCAACCACTTTTACATCAGGATAAATTGTCTGCATTGATATACTCAGCATCACTCCAGTGACTAATTGTGAATTTCAAAGGCTGTTCAGCTTAGCAGCGGCAGCTTAAAATCCGAGCATCCTTTCTCTCCATCTGATGAGTCTATGCCAAGGGGCAAAGAGCAATCATTGGGAAAATACTGATCCATGAACCAATGGTCCTGGGTTGTCAAAGACTTCTTTTTGTTGTTTTTGGCAGGCAATTTTTAGGTTTTGTAGATTCGTAGAATGGTTTGGGTTGGAAGGGACTTTAAATTTCATTTGGCTTCAAACCCCTACCATGGGCAGGGACATCTCCCACAAGACTGGACTGCTCAAGGTCCCATACAAGCTGGCCTTGAACACCGTGAGGGAAGGGGCATCCATGACCTTATGAGGTTCAACAAGACCAAGTGCAAGGTCCTGCATCTGGGCCAAGGCAATCCCAAACACCAATATAGGCTGGGCAGTGACTGGCTGGAGAGCAGCCCGGAGGAGGGATACTTGGGGGTGTAGATGGATGAGAAGTGCAACATGAACCAGCAGTGTGCACTTGCAACCCAGAAAACCAACCAGATCCTGGGCTGCATCAAGACAAGTGCAGCCAGCAGGGCAAGAGAAGTGATTCTCCCCCCTCTACTCTGGTGAGGCCCCACCTGGAGTACTGCATCCAGTTCTGGAGCCCCTCTTACAGGAGTGATATGGATGTGCTGGAGTGTGTCCAGAGAAGGGCCATGAGGATGCTCAGAGGGCTGGAGCACCTCTGCTATGAGGAGAGACTGAGGGAATTGGGACTGTTCAGTCTGGAAAGGAGAAGGCTCTGAGGTGATCTTGTTGTGACCTTTCAGTATCTGAAGTGAGCCTACAAGGAAGCTGGGGAGGGACTCTTTGGGATGTCAGGTAGTGACAGGACTAGGGGGAATGGAACAAAGCTAGAAATGGGTAGATTCAGACTGGATGCTAGGAAGAAGTTCTTTACCATGAGGGTGGTGAGACCCTGGAATGGGTTGCCCGAAGAGGTGGTAGAAGCCCCATCCCTGGAGGCATTTAAGGCCAGGCTGGATGAGGCTCTAGACAGCCTGATCTAGTGTGAGGTGTCTCTGCCTGTGACAAGATGGTTGGAACTAGATGATCCTTGCAGTCCCTTCCAAGCCTGACTGATTCTATGATTCTATCATCACCTGAGACATCTCAGGCTGGAGGGTCCCCTGTCCCAACTCCCACCAAAGAAGGACTGTGAGGTAATAATTATCTCCTGCTTTCTCTTTTTCCATTCTCTCCTTCTCTTTCCCTTGTCTTTTTTTTCTTTCTCTTCTTTGTAAGTAATGAACAGTCTATCTGTCCTACTCTCTCCATTTTCTTTCTCTTTCTTTTTCTTTCTTTCTTTCTCTTTTTCTTTCTTTCTCTCTTTCTTTCTTTCTCTCTTTTTCTATTTCTTTCTTTCCTTTTTCTTTCTTTTCTTTTTCTTTCTTTCTTTCTTTTTCTTTCTTTCTCTTTCTCTTTTTCTTTCTTTTTCTTTGTTTCTTTTTTTCTTTCTTTTTCTTTCTATCTTTTTCTTTGTTTCTTTCTTTCATTGTTTCTTTCTCTCTCTCTCTTTCTTTCTTTCTTTCTCTCTTTCTCCCTTTTCCTTCTTTCCCCATTTTGTTTCTAAGTAATAAATAGTCTCATTTTGATATATGACCTCATTTGTGTCGTTGTTTCACTCATGGCAATGTTCAAAAGAACTGCGTTCTGACTTCTGGATCAAGACACAGTATCACAGTATCACAGTATCGCAAGGGTTGGAAGAGACCTCAGAGATCATCAAGTCCAACCCATCACCACAGCCCTCAAGACTAGACCATGGCACTAAGTGCCATGTCCAAACGTGCCTTGAACGCCTCCAGGGACGGTGACTCCACCACCTCCCTGGGCAGCCCATTCCAGTGACAAATTACTCTCTCAGTAAAGAACTTCCTCCTCACCTCCAGCCTAAACTTGCCTTGGCGCAGCCTGAGACTGTGTCCTCTTGTTCTGTCACTGGTTGCCTGAGAGAAGAAGGTAACCTCCTCCTGGCCACAACCACCCTTCAGGTAGTTGTAGACAGCAATAAGGTCCCCCCTGAGCCTCCTCTTCTCCAGGCTAAACAGTCCCAGCTCCCTCAGCCTCTCCTCATAGGGCTGTGCTCGAGGCCTCTCCCCAGCCTCGTTGCCCTTCTCTGGACACGTTCAAGCACCTCAATGTCCTTCCTAAATTGAGGGGCCCAGAACTGGACACAGTACTCGAGGTGTGGCCTGACCAGTGCAGAGTACAAGGGGAGAATGACCTCCCTGCTCCTGCTGGCCACACTATTCCTGATGCAGGCCAGGATGCCATTGGCCTTCTTGGCCACCTGGGCACACTGCTGGCTCATGTTCAGGCGGGTGTCAATCAGCACCCCCAGATCCCTCTCTGTTTGGCTGCTCTCCAGCCACTCTGACCCCAGCCTAAGGGTCACCTTAGGGACCCTTTAAGGGTCCCTTAAGGACACCTTTAAGGGTCCCTTCCAATGCAATGCATTCTGTGATTCTGTGCTGGGAGATTTGGGAGAAACTAAAAGGTGATGAATTACATCACAAGGGAGGGGATTCTGCCCCTTTGCTCTGCTCAGACCCCACCTGGAGTACTGTGTGCAGTTCTGGAGTCCCCCAGCACAGAAAGGACATGGAACTGTTGGAGCAGGTCGAGAGGAGGCCACAAAGATGCTGCAGCAGCTCTGCTATGAGGACAGGCTGAGAGAGTTGGGGCTCTGCAGCCTGGAGAAGAGAAGGCTTCCAGGAGACCTGATAGTAGCCTTCCAGTACCTGAAGGGGACCTACAGGAAGACTGGGGAGGGACTATTGACAAGGTCTTGCAATGACAGGACAAGGGGCAATGGGTTTAAACTGGCAGAGGGAAGATTTAGACTGGATGTTAGGAGGTAGTTCTTTCCAGTGAGGGTGATGAGACACTGGAACAGGTTGCCCAGGGAGGTTGTGGATGCTCCCTCCCTGGAGGTGTTCAAGACCAAGTTGGATGAGCCCTTGAGTGAGCTGTACTAGTGGGAGGTATCCCTGCCTATGGCAGGGCATTGGAACTAGATGATCTTTGAGGTCCCTTCCAAGCTTACCATTCTATGATTCTACCTAAAAATCAGAATAATCTAACCACACCTAAAGAGTTAAACAAGAATTCAGTGATCTAAGTGCTCAGAAATAGTAAGCTGGTTGACTCAGATTTTTGTACATCCCTCCTGGAGCACTCTCAAGGGAAAGAGTTTTCAGATGGTTTGTCAAATTCACCTGAAGGGAAGGAGTCTGTTGAAATAGTTCAGAGTGAGCTACCACAGTGACTCTGCAGCTCCAAATAGAGAAGACACAAGCTTTTAGCTGTCTCTGGCATCGAAACACCGTGACATGACACTGTCATGTGTCAGTCAGAATCCATTTATCTTTTCACAGTTAGGAGTTGTTGAACTAAGAATAAAATTTTTGGTGTTAACCATTTGTCAAAATGCAAAAAGCTTTTTTTTAAAAAAAAAAAAGGAAAAGAAAAAAAGGGCATTTGAGGCAAGCACATGAAAAAGAGCATAAAATCAGGGAATCATTTTGATTTGAAGAGTCCTTTAAGATCATCAAGTTGAAACAGTATCTAACTCTACCAAGGCTGGGGCTAAACCAAGTCACTCAGCACCATTTCTCTTTGGCTTTTAACCCTCTCCAGGGAAGGAGGTGCAACCACCTTCCTGCATAGCTTATTCCAGTCTTTGACAACCCTTTTCCAGCAGCAAGTTTCTTCATATGTCCAAAACAAACCTGCAACTTGAGGCCATTTCCTCTTGTCCTGTCACCTTGGTACTAGTGATACCAAGCCCCATCTCACCACAACCTCCTTTAAGTTAATTGTAGAGAGCAATGAGATCTCCCCTCAGTCTTCTCTTCTCTATACTAAACAACCCCAGAAGTTTCTTCTAAGATCCATCCTAGGCCTCCCCTGGTGCAACTTGAGGCCTTTTTCTTGTTCTCTTACTAGTTACTTGGGAAAAGAGGCCCACACCAGCCTCACTCCAACCTCTTTTCATGTAACTCCATTACAACTCAATGCATTAAAAGCCTGCCTTGGCATTGTGGTGAATCTTGATGTGAGAAGGGGATGAAATAAAACAATTAAAAAACAAACAAACAAAAAAACCCAACTGATCATTTACAGTAATTCAAACAAGTTTTTTCCAGAAAGAAATTTTCCAGATTGTGAAGTGTGAGCAGCAGGATGAAGGAGGTGATTGTCAGATTGTCATGACCAGCCTGGATGAGGGACCTGATCTAGTAGGAGTTGTCCCTGCCTATGACAGAAGGGTTGGAACTAGGTATCAAGAAGGTCTCTTCCAACCCAAGTTGTTCTATAGAATTATAGAATTGCTTTGCTTGGAAAAGACCTCTAAGATCATCGAGTACATCAACCACCATGGCCACTAAAAGCATATCCCCAAGTGTTATGTCCACATGCTTCTTGCACACCTCTAAGGATGGTGACTCCATCACCTTCCTGGGCAGCCTGTTCCGATGCCTGACCACACTTGCAGGAAAGAAACATTTCCTAACATAGAATCATAGAATGGTAAGGTTGGAAGGGACCTCAAGGATCATCTAGTTCCAACACCCTGCCTTAGGCAGGGACACCTCCCACTAGTACAGCTCACTCAAGGCCTCCTCCAACCTGGCCTTGAACACCTCCAGGGAGGGAGCAGCCACAACCTCCCTGGGCAACCTGTGCCAGTGCCTCACCACCCTCACTGCAAAGAGCTTCCTCCTGACATCCAGTCTAAATCTCCCCTCTGCCAGTTTAAACCCATTGCCCCTTGTCCTGTCATTGCAAGACCTTGTCAATAGTCCCTCCCCAGCCTTCCTGTAGGCCCCTTCAGATACTGGAAGGCTACTCTAAGGTCTCCTCGAAGATCTTTTCCAGTACCTCACTACCCTCACTGGAAGAAACTTCTTCCTTACATCCAGTCTAAATCTCCCCTCTGCCAGTTTAAAGCTATGAAACATCCAACCTAAACCTCCTATGGCACAATTTTAGATCATCATAGAATGGCTTTGGTTGGAAGTGACATTAAAGATCATGGAATGATTTGTGTTGGAAGGGGCTTCCAGAACCATCTACTTCTAAAGCCCCTGCTGTTGGCCAATATATCTGGCTTTTGAAATGAAGTTTAAGTAAGCAGAAAAATAAAATTAGTAACATGAACTGAATTTCAGAATTCTTTATGTCCTTTAAATACTTTAAATCTCATTGTGCAGCTTTTTTTAGAGCGTGATGGACAGCTTCAGGAAAAAAAGGGAAAGAGTAGTTACTGACGGTGAGATTTGTGCTTCTCCAGAGGCTTGTTAAGTGGCAGCACACAGTTAAGGGGGATGAAAGAAAAAAGTCTATTGCAAAATAATTTTTCAGGTAATAAAAATTTTATAAATCTTCAGAGAACTGTGTGTTGGTGTAATTACAACCGAGGACTGTGATTTCTTGTCCTGTATAAGTGAGAGAACTTGAGAAGGAAATTTCCATATCAGGAAGTGAATTTAGCAACTTAACAGTTTGGTGAGTGCAATAATTTGACTTTAAAATAAATTATTTACATTTCCTTTTTTTCTTTCATAATTTCTGTGCCTCCTAACTGTATGCAAACTGTAACTACCTTCGTTGTGAAGTAATTCTTTGTCTTGGGTTTATTTGCCTGCAATGATCTGCTGCTTTTATCTAAAAGGTTATCATAGTCGAGAAGGTAAATGTATTGAATACATTTTTTTAAAATATATTTAAACATTTACTCTTTCACAGGGTTTAAATACACATTTTAAAATAATTTCAATGAATTTTAGCTGATCAGATCACATTTGCCCTGTTTTCTTTATTCTGTTATCTTCTTTTTCCCATTATATTCTTTTTTCCACTTTCTGTTTTCCATTATTTTCTTTTTTGCTTTTTTTCCCATTATTTTGTCTTTTGTGTTTTCTTTTTCATTTTTTTTCCTATTTTTTTTCAAATTTTTTTCAGTTTTTTTTCCCCTTTTCTTTGTTCTCTTTGTTATTTTCTATTTTCTTCTTCCTTCTAATTTCTTTTCTCTCTTTTTTTTTATTTAAAAAAAAATTTCTTCAGCATTGCCAAGCATATCCTTTAGAACCATAGAATTATTTTGGTTGGGAAAACAAACTTCAAAATCATCAAATCCAACCATTTTCTGAGACTTTCCTCCATTTTTCTCTTTTTCCTTCAGGAAATAAACTCCTAAAGACATCAAAAGTGTCTTGAGGGGTGATAAGGACATGGAACTGTTGGAGCGGGTCCAGAGGAGGGCCACAAAGGTGCTCAGAGGGCTGCAGCAGCTCTGCTATGAGGACAGGCTGAGAGAGTTGGGGTTCTGCAGCCTGGAGAAGAGAAGGCTTCCAGGAGACCTTAGAGTAGCCTTCCAGTATCTGAAGGGGGCCTACAGGAGGGCTGAGGAGGGACTATTGACAAGGTCTTGTAATGACAGGACAAGGGGCAATGGATTTAAAGTGGCAGAGGGGAGATTTAGACTGGATGTTAGGAGGAAGTTCTTTACAGTGAGGGTGGTGAGGCACTGGCACAGCTTACCCAGGGAGGTTGTGGCTGCTCCCTCCCTGGAGGTGTTCAAGGCCAGGTTGGA
>VWZE01005107.1:178393-192190 GCA_013396675.1 Eubucco bourcierii | reverse complement strand
AGGCCTTGAGTGAGCTGTACTAGTGGGAGGTGTCCCTGCCTATGGCAGGGGGTTGGAACTAGATGATCCTTGAGGTCCCTTCCAACCTTACCATTCTATGATTCTGTGATTCTAGTGTGAGGTGCCCGTGTCCATGACAAGGGGTTTGGAGAGAGGTGATCCTTGAGGTCTCTTCCTGCCCTGACAGTTCTATGATTCCATGAATATAATTGTCTAAGTGAAGGAATATAACTCAAATATTAGTTGTTTAATTAACATTGCTTTTATTTTATCTTTGTTTTGAGTACTTCAGTTTTGCTTAGATAGCAGTGGTGCTGAATTTCATGCCTTTTAAAAAACACACCTTCCTTATACTACTGATATATTTTGTGTCCCAGACATAATTCCTTCTATTGTCCTCTATTTTTAATGATATTAAATCTTGAGACTTGCTATGTAAACAGCAAACAAAACCACTTAAGGAAGTGATTGCCATAAGGTACAGCTAACCAGACTGATCAAACAAAACTGTTTCTCTGATCTTCCTCTCTTCACATCAACACAATCTCTATGGCCAGTTCTTTATCTTTTTTTATGTTGTTTGTTTATTTGCATTTTTTTTTTAGCTCAAATAAGAATCAGGGAAGCTCTCTTAAGACTAGAACAATGATTTTTCTGGAGGAAAAAAAAATTATAAATCCTGTGATTTGAACATCTCAGGCAACAATTATATGAACATAAAATTTTCTCCAGATTTTAATGATTTCATGGCCATGGTGGGTTTGGATTGCTGGTTGGTTCTGATGATAGTAGAAGTCTCTTCCAACTGACACAATTCTATGATTCTATGATTTATCCTTATTTTCTGTGTGATAAAGTGCAGTGAATGAGACTAAAAAAGAGTTCATGATCTTGTGCAGGAATGACATAATCCATCTGACAGAATAGAGAGTTGGAAGNAAAGGAGGAAGGGAGGAAAGAAGGAAAGAAGGAAGGAAGGGGGGAAGGGAGGGAGGGAGGAAAGGAAGGAAGAATAAATAGTGGGGAAAACAGCAGAACTGAAGGGTTTCCTTATTTCCAGGTCCCTTCCAACCTGGTGTTCTGTGAATCTATGAACCACTTCTGTGAATCTCTGAATCTGTGATGTAATGGCCATGGTGGTGTTAGGTTGATGGTTGGACTGGGTGATCTTAGAGGGCTTTTCCAAGCAAAATAATTCTATCATTCTGAGACCACCTGGTTGGCCTGCATGTGCTGCATAACGAACAGAGATTCCTCCTTATTTTCATATCATCCATATCAAGCTCATCAGAGGCTTCTCAGAGAGGTGGTCTAGTTGAGGATGCCCCTGCTGACTGCAGGGAGGGGTTGGACTGTGTCATCTTTGGAAGTCCCTTCCAACCCAGACCATTCTACAGTTCTATGATTCTACAATTCTATGATTCTGTGATTCTGTGATTCTATAGAATCATAGAATAGTAAGGTTGGAAGGGACCTCAAGGATCATCTAGTTCCAACCCCCTGCCATAGGCAGGGACACCTCCCACTAGTACAGCTCACTCAAGGCCTCATCCAACCTGGCCTTGAACACCTCCAGGGAGGGAGCAGCCACAACCTCCCTGGCCAACCTGTGCCAGTGCCTCACCACCCTCACTGGAAAGAACTTCCTCCTAACATCCAGTCTAAATCTCCCCTCTGCCAGTTTAAACCCATTGCCCCTTGTCCTGGCATTGCAAGACCTTGTAATTAGTCCCTCTCCAGCCTTCTTGTAGGCCCCATTCAAATACTGGAAGGCTACTCTAAGGTCTCCTAGAAGCCTTCTCTTCTCCAGGCTGCAGAGCCCCAACTCTCTCAATCTGTCCTCATAGCAGAGCTACTCCAGCTGCTCTATGATTCTGTGATTCTGTGTTTCTATGATTCTATGAATAGGTTCCTGCAATAGCCTACTGAACCGAGCTCTCCAGGGAGATGGATGAATCCCTACTGCTGGAGGTGTTAAGAAGACACAGATGTGTGGTGCTGAGGGACATGGTTTAACACCAGCCTTGGCAGGTACAGGACTCGATCTTGAAGGGCTTTACCAACCAAAACCACTCTATGACCCTGTATTGAGGGGAGAAACAGTGTCAGATGATGAACAGGGTAGTCTGGCCTTTCTTTCATATTCATAAAACCGGAAAAAAATATCAGATATTGGAGAAATCTGAGTGAAAAATGATTGCAGAATATTTAGGGAACATGCTGTAAGTGGTAATACTTCCTTAAGGCCTCATCATCTAGAATATTGCAGCTGAGACAAGCAAATAGGTCAAAGTGAGGTGAAGGACATGGTGCTTAGAGAATTTTCATCCAGCAAAGTCACCAAGATGGTTTTTTCATGTCATTTTCAGCTTGGAATTCATTCATACTCTCTTTTTTTTTGTTTGTTTTGGTTTTGTTTGTTTTTGTTTTTACTTTGTTAAATCCTGAATTTCACAGCCGTTTTACAGCTTCATAAAACCAGGTGGGTGAAGAAATGCTAGAAAACATGGAGCTAAGTGAAGAAAGAGTTATGAAGTTCTCTTTAAATGTATTTAAATTACCTGGTCACAAGGTACTCACAGTTCAGGAAGGGCAGTTAAAGCAGATGCCTGAAGCAAGCTAAGTTCAGGTAAAGTTTCTGAAGCAGAATTTTTATATTCCTGCTTAATTCTGGCAGACAGAAGTGTAAAATAGGCTTCAACCTGGGTAATTAATCCTGTATAAATAATCAGCTCTAAGGACCTCTTTTTTTTCCCCCTTGAAATAGTCCTGCACAGATTAAAATTCCTTCTCCCCTACCATCTCCATCTCCATTCAAGGCAAAGTTAAGGTGAAAAATTCTTAGTGAGCCCTTAGGGTTCAATTCACCTGAGAAGTAGCTGTGACCTTCTGCACTGAGCAAGGCTGGAATAAAGCAGCAGGTGGCGTCTCCACGGCAGTTTGACCTCTTCAGCTGCAAGGTTACTTGGCATGCAAAGTACACTGCAGGTCTGCCAAGGCAGGGCAAGGTGCTCCCGGGAAGAGGAAAGAGAAAACAGGGTTGTCTGGTAGGAAAGAGCAAAGCCAGAGGTGCCACAGGTGATGCTGAATGAAACCTCATTAAATTATTTAATGGGATAAATGAGACCTTGAGCATCATCTTTGTCCACAGCACAGATATAAGGCCCTAATTTTTAAAAAGTGATATGTAGATGTATAAATATCAGTTTGTGGTTGACTAACAGTAAACCAGACAAGGAGGGGGGATGTAAAATCACCTGCAACTATAGAATCCTAGAATCTTAGATTCATTATGGCTGGAAAAGATCTTTAGGATTTATCAAGCCCTACCATTCTCTGAGTCTACCAAGGCTGGTGCTAAACCATGTCCTTCAGCAGCACATCTCTGCCTCTTTGAAACACCTTCAGGGATGAGGATTCAAACAGCTTCCTGGGCAACCTATTCCAGTTTTTGAGAACACTTTCTGTCAAGAAGTTTTTTCCAAGATCTAATCCAAACCTTCCTTGGTGCAACTGGAGCAAATTTCCTCTGGTCTTATCACCTGATACTAGGAAGAAGAGACCAACCCCCACCAGGCTCCAGTCTCCTTTCAGGGAGTAGTGGAGAGCAACAAGGTTGGTTTCTGCTCAGCCTCCTCTTCTCCAGAGTACATGACTCAGTTTCCTCAGCTGCTTCTCACCAGATCTGTTCTCCACATCCTTTGCCAGATTTGATACCCTTCTCTAGTCTACTCCAGTACCTCAATGTACTTCTTGGAATGAAGGCCCTAAAATTGAACCCAGGACTCACCAGTGCTGAATTCAGTGTGACCTCACCTGCTCTGGTCCTGCTGACCACACTATTGCTGATCCAGACTAGCATGCTGGTGTCTATTTTGGCCACCTGAGCACACAGTGGCTCATGTTCACCTGTTAACCATCTCTCCTGAGATCCTTTTCTGCTGGGCAGTCTCCAACCACTCTGGCCCAAGCCTGGAGTGTTCATGAGGTTAGAATCATAGAATAATAGAATCATAGAATGGTAAGGTTGGAAGGGACCTCAAGGATCATCTAGTTCCACCCCCCTGCCATAGGCAGGGACACCTCCCACTAGTACAGCTCACTCAAGGCCTCCTCCAACCTGGCCTTGAACACCTCCAGGGAGGGAGCAGCCACAACCTCCCTGGGCAACCTGTGCCAGTGCCTCACCACCCTCACTGCAAAGAGCTTCCTCCTAACATCCAGTCTAAATCTCCCCTCTGCCAGTTTAAACCCATTGCCCCTTGTCCTGTCATTGCAAGATCTTGTAAATAGTCCCTCCCCTGCCTTCCTGTAGGCCCCCTTCAGATACTGGAAGGCTACTATCAGGTCTCCTGGAAGCCTTCTCTTCTCCAGGCTGCAGAACCCCAACTCTCTCAGCCTGTCCTCATAGGAGAGCTACTGCAGCCCTCTGATCATCTTTCTGGCCCTCCTCTGGACCCACTCCAACACTTCCATGTCCTTCCTGTGCTGAGGGCTCCAGAACTGCACACAGTACTCCAGGTGGGGTCTGAGGAGAGCAGAGTACAGGGGCAGAATCAGTTGTTGTGACCCTTGGCAGGAGGATTGGGCTCAATGATCTCCCGAGGACCTTTCCAACCCATACCGTTCTGTGTTTCTGTGATTCCTAAATTGTAAAGGAGAAATGTGCAGTACAGCTGTGCCTGATAATAAAAATTCCTAATAAGTTCCCTCTTCATAAAAAGGAAAGATTTGTTATGAGTTAATTGACTTTGTCATCTTTTTTAAGTTTCTCTGGAGGCTGCTTTTTAAACCTTGAAAGTTTTGCCTGCAGGCTGGTGCAGAGGAGGCTGCTCTTTGTCTATAACACACCACAGAAAAATACGTATTTTGGGGGAAATTTATCATGCAGCTTATGTTTTTTTGCTGAGGTGAACATTGAGAAACACCATATCTGTAACAGCACAAAGTGGGAATATTTCTCTGCCAAGAAGATTTTGGATACGGGAATTTAACTTCATTAACCTTGAAGAAATCTATTTCCAAGTTTGTCATTAGATTCACCACCCTTAGATTCATAGAATTCTAGAATGGTTTGGACTGAAAGGGACCTTCAAGATCATTAGTGGGAGGTGTCCCTGCCTATGGCAGTGGGTTGGAACTAGGTGATCCTTGAGGTCCCTTCCAGCCTTGCCATTCTATGATTCTATGATTCTATGATCATTAACCTCCAACCTTCTGCCTTGGGCAGAATCACCTCCCAGTGTGTCTCAGATCTTGCTCAAGGCCTCATGTAACCTGGCCTTGAACACCTCCAGGGAGGGGACATCCACAGCCTGTTCCAGTGTCTCACCACCCTCATTGTAAAGAATTTCTTCTTAATCTCCAGTCTAATTCTCCCTGTGATAGCTTGGGAGTTACCTGCCCCCCCTCCCCCAAAGAAACCACCCAGACTAGACTCAGCTGGCTGGAAGTTAAGGAATGAAGCTATATTTACAGCTTAGCACAATTTACAAGCAGATATATCCACACAATATACAGTTACACACAAGTTAAAAGTAATACAGAAACACAAAATTTCTCCAAAACGATCATTTTGCCAGGAGGATCCTGAAACAAACCTCCCCCCACCTTTCCCCCCCTTCCCCTCCCTTCAGAAATAACCATATCAATCCCTGTATATCTTACGTGATAAATCTGGAGAGATCTGAGGTGAGATGTCAAAAAAGATGAGAAGGAGGTGAAAGGAAATAAAGGGTTAGGTCAGATTAGAGTTAAGACAGAAAGCAACCACAGACTGCCAGAGTGATGGAGCAGAACAACAACTGCTGAGAACTAACTGAGAGGTCTGATCTATATTTTGGCTAGTTGTGTTTCTCAACAGAAGAATGAGTGACAGAGGTTACTGTTGTTGTTTTTCTTTCTTCTCACAGCTAAGGATTTAATTTCTCTCAGTGAAATATTCCAATTAGCCTCAAACCAGCACACTCCCCTCTTCCATCTCAAAGCCATTGCTCCTCCTTCTATTACCACAAGCTTTTGTTAAAAGTCCCTCCCCAGCGTTTTTCTAGGCCACTTCATGTACTAGGAGGCTCCCTGGAGCCTTCTCTTCTCCAGGCAGAACAGTCCCAGCTCTTGCAGCCTGTCCCCATTGGCGAAAGTGCTTCACCCCTCTCCTCATCTTCATGGCTCTCCTCTGGACCCTTTCCAACAGTTCTGTGTCCTTCTTTTGTTGGGGGCCCCAGAGCTAGAGACCTCACTACTGCTGGTGAGGTCTCAACAGAGTGGAGCAGACAGGCAGAATCACCTCCTGGTACTGCTGTTCACACTTCCTTTGTTGCAGCCCAGGATGCAGTTGATGTTCGTTACACTTTTAGAGGGAAATCACTGCAATTTTCAATGCTGTGAAGAACCTTTCCAGCTGGGAGCTCGAAGGATTTTGTAGGCATGAGGAAAAGAGATGACTCCTTTGCACCCAACACCCAGCACTTGGCTGTGTTAGACCACATGCAATTTGACTTCAGCATACTGGTGCAACCCTTCCTCTGGAAGATGAGGAGGTGCAGCTCAGGTCACACCATAGGATAGTTTAAAGGGTCAGAACAGCTACCTCTGGGTTTGTACCTGTGCTGATTTGAGACTAATTGGAGTATTTTAATGGAGACTATTATATTGTAGGCTGTGAAAAGCAAACAATGGTGATGTCTACTTCACTATAGGCTTGCTGAGATGTTTAAGAACAAGAATGCAAACATAGATAATATAGAGTGTCTCAGTCTCTCTCTGGGAGCCAGTGTGTCTTCTCCTCTCTACTGAGTAACCTAAATAACCACTCTACTTCTACCTCCCCTGACTGATCCTCCAAGCTCACCTTGCACGTAAGGCAAAGCCTGGGGTAAGGTAGAGGGGTGGAAGGAAGGTGAAAGGGTGGTTGGGAGCCCCTCCTGGGCACTCTGATTTCTTGGGGGGGTGTTGTGTTTCTGTATTACCTTTAACTTGTCTATTTCTGTAACTATTCCTGTCTATAGTGTATATCTCTGCTTGTACATTGTGCTGAGCTGTAAATAGAGCTTCAGTCCTTAACTTCCAGCTGGCTGAGTCTATTCTGGGGCATTTTGCAAAGTGTGGGAGAGTGGGGAACTCCCAAACCATCACAGTACCTCTATGAAGCCAGAAGATTCTCTCAGATAAGACCCTTCCATGTAGCAATGTGCACTGAGTTGTCAATGAATCTCAGAGTTACAGAACCTTAGAGATTGGAAGGGACCTCCAGAGATCAAGTCCAACCCCCCTGCCAAGACAGGATCCCCTAGGGTAGTTTGCACAGGAATGCATCCAGGTAGATTTTGAAAGTCTCCAGGGAAGGAGACCCCACAACCTCTCTGGGGGGCAGCCTGTTCCAGTTCTCTGTCAACCTCACTGTAAAGAAGTTTCTCCTCACATTGATGTGAAGCCTTCTGTGTTCCAGTTTGTAGCTGTTGCTCCTTGTCTTATTGCTGCTGACCAGCAAAAAGAGATTGGCCCCATCCACTTGACACCCACCCCTCAGATATTTGTATACATTGATGAGATCTCCTCTCAGTCTTCTCTTCTCCAGACTAAACAGCCCCAGGGCTTAATCTCTCTTCCCAGGGGAAGTGCTCAAGCCACCCTTGAAGATATCTCTCTTTCAAGCAACAGCAGACCACCTCTTTTCCAGTGTTCTAGAGCAGCAGATAAGCTCCTAAGTAGTGCCTGTGACATGTCACAAACATTGTATCTTCCATTTTGCATTCTGCTGCAAAGCCTTCACGTTGTCACCTTGCATATTTCCTTTCCAAAAGTGATTGATTGCTCCAGAGAAAAATGTCTGTGGTATTCCACTCCTCCTCTCAGTCAATGTTTTCCTCGATACTGCGAAGTAAATTAAAATAAAGTGTTTAAATCTACTGCTTATGATAAAGAAGGACCAAATCTCACTCTAATAAATGTGAAATACAACTTGTCATGTTCTTTTCACTTTGCAGAAATGCTACCACAAGGCTCAGCCAGTTAAGCCTAATATGTTGACATTTATTTTTATTTTTTTTTTTTTGCTGCAATAAATGTTAGGATTATACTTTTGCATTAAATTCTGGCATTTTTTAAAGATCACGGTGACAAGTAATTTATTCTTCAAATCACTCTGGTTTGTTTTTACTTTTTTGAATATGGATTTGGCCATGTGTCTCCAAGGCACAGTACAAAGCATATTTTAAATGTTTTGCAACCTATTAGTTTGATTTAAATCCACTTCTTTTACCTTTTTTTTTTTTTTTTTTTTTCCTTTTTTTTTTTTTTTTTTGTCCCTGCCAGGATTTATCCAAGTCTTTCTTGATGTTATTTTCACCGAATTATGGCCCAGGAATAATCACAGGGAATCCAATTTCACACAAGCTCTGTGGCCTGTGAGGTCTATCACTGCAAAGCTCTAAAGTGTCTAGATTTTTTTCTTCAATGAAGGTGATTCTTCAGATTTATTCACGCTGCAGTTCTGTCTTGGGTTACATTCTTATTTATCCCTTCCTCCTGAGGATGATGAGAGCTAAAACAGTCCTGGGCATGCTGGTGGATGAGAAGCTGGACATGAGGAAGCAATGGGCACTTGCAGCCCTAAAGGCTGATGGCATCCAGAGCTGCATCAAAAGAAGTGTGGACAGCAGATGGAGAGAGGTGATTTTACCACTCTCTTCTGCTCTGCTCTAGTGAGACTTCACCTGGAGTAATGTGTCCAGCTCTGGAGCACCCAACACAAGAAGGACACAGACCTGCTGGAGTGGGGCCAGAGGAGGACTGCAAGGATTATGAGAAAGCTGGAGCATATCTCCTGCAAAGACACCGTGGGAGAATTTGAGCTGTTCAGCCTGGAGAAGAAAAGGATCCAGGGAGAACTTCTGGCTGCATTTCAGTATGGGAGACCTGCAGGAAGGCTGGGAAGGGACTATTTGGAAGGGCTTGTAGTGACAAGGCATAATGGGTTGAAACTGGGACAGGGTAGAATTAGTAGGAGAAAGCTAAGCTCTTCACAATGAAGATGGTCAAATGCTGGAACTGGTTGCCCTTTGATGTGTTTGAAACTTCATCCCTGGAGACATTCAAGGTCAAACTTGATGGGGCTCTAGGCAGCCTTTTCTAGTTGGAGATCATAGAATCATAGAATCAACCAGGTTGGAAAAGACCTCCAAGTTCATCCAGGCCAACCTATCACCCAGCCCTGTCCAATCAACTAGACCATGGCACTAAGATGCTCCTGCTGATTGCAGGAGGGTTGAACAAGATGACCTTTAATGATCCCTTCCAACACAATGCAGTCTGTGATTCTCTGTGATTTGGTTGTGTGCAGCAGAGTTGTGGGAATCTGTGTAGTGTCTGGACCCTGACTGGATGCTAGGTGCCTACCAAAGCTGCTTTGTCCCTCCTCCTCCTCAGCTGGACAGGGCATAGAAAACATGACAGAAGACTCATGGATCAAGATAAGAACAAGAAGATCATGCTGTAATTCCTGTCATAGGCAAAACAGATTTGGGGAAATTAATTTATTAACAATCAAAGTAGACTAAAATAATGAGAAACAAACCCCAACCCTTAAAAAAACTTCCCCCAACACCTCTCTTCTTCCTGGTGATTTTCCCTGCTTTCTCCCCTCCAGCAGCACAGGCAGATGGAGGATGGTGGTTGTGGTCAGGTCATCACACTTTGTCTCTGCCACTCCTTCCTCCTCCAGGGGAGGACTCTTCACACTCTTCCCCTGCTCAGGCATGGCACACCACCCACAGGAAACACTCCTCTATGAAGATCTCCAATATTCTTAGAGGCCTTTTCCACCTAAAACAATTCTATGAACTTACTTACTGCAACTGCTCAGTGTTTTCTACCTGACAATGATCGATTTTTCATTTTAAGCCAAAACACTACACAAAGACTGGAGTACATGTCATGGCCTTAAACTGTAACATGACTGAAGAATAAAAGAACAGTTGTCAGAATACACTATAGTATCTATATGTGGCCTCACCAGTGTCTAGTCCAGTGGGACATCCCTGCCCTGGCCTTGCTGGCCACATTACTCCTGATGCAGGCCAGGATGCTGTTGGCCATTTTGGGCACCTAGGCACACATTGGGTCATATATACACAGATATGCTCATAGGTACACACACACTGCTCCATATATAAATGATCTAAAGATAATGAGTAATCTTTCCAGTTGTCCTGGTTGTGGTGGGCCAGACTAACAGGCTAGCAGCATCACTGAGTCCCCAGCACAGCTGACTCCACTTGGCTCCAACTGTGTCCAGCCCAGCAGCATCACACTCAGTATAAAAGGGGAGATGCTGTGGTTCCTAGCCCTTTGCTGGGCTGAGTAGAACTTTATGTTTCTGGGCTGGACATGAGTGGGAATTTAGCTGTTTCATTCCAACCTGGGGATCTGCTTTGCTTCTCCTGATCCACTTCTCTGCTGGAGAGGCTTCATTGGATGATGCATAAACTGCTGTGGTTTAGCCCCAGATATGAGTTAAATGCTGACACATGTGAATGACAGTGATTATACTCTGAATTCTGAGATGCTGGAACTTACTTTTACAGTAAATATACAAATAATTAGATTTAAATTTGAAACTTACTGGCACTTTAATATATAAAGTTCCCAAATATCTGGGTGCTGTGCTCTTCTGTGGCCCAGTGAGGCAATATCTGGAGCATTGGGTCCAGTTCTGGGCTCCTTAGTTCACGAAGGACAGGGACTTGCTGGAGAGAGCACAGTAAAGATGCTGAGGGGACTGAAAAATCTCTTTGATGAGAGACTTTGGGCTTTTTAACCTGGAAAAGAGCAGGCTGAGGTGGGGAATATCATCAGTGTTGATCAATACTTCAGGGGTGAGTGACATGTGGATAAGACCAGTCTTTTTTCAGTGATGCTCAGTGCCAGGACAAGCAGGAGCAGGCATAAACTGGAACATCAGAAGTTCCATCTAAACATGAGAAAACTTTGATTTAAAAGTAATGAAGCACTGGAGCAGGCTGCCCAAAGAGGTGGTAGAATCTTCTTCTCTGGAGACATTCCAGTCCCACCTGTACATATTCAGGTATGATCTTCTCAAGGTGACCCTGCCTTGTCAGGGGTAGAAGTATTCTTAAACCTAAAATGTTTTGTGATAAAAAAATTAACTTTCATCACATATACTGAAGATGCTACAATGGAAGTTCTAAATTATTATTAGTTGAAAACCAAACTCCTATTTCCAGTGGATTCTGATTTATGTGATTCAACCTACAGATCCATGAGGATATTTGTGGTTCTGAAACTGTTAAGAACTTGAAAATGTTCAGAACAGAACTTCTCAGATATCCCAAACTGCACATACTTCTGTTTATATCCTTTTGTAGCTTACCATGAAAATTTTCCTTTATTTTCCTCTCAAATAAAAAACAAAAAACCAAAACCAACCCCATTGCATTTTATATGCTCATGAAACATTCACTAAAGCAAATAGGATGCTGAGGTAGTTCTGTTGTACTTTATGTCTTCTCTGCTTTGTAAAGAAGCTTTTCTTATTGTGATTTATCTTTCATTGCCCTCTACTGTTTGATAAAGTCCTTTCTTTCTTTCTTTCTTTCTTTTTTTTTTAAGCTTCAACATCTCAGTCTACTTTGTTAGTGAAAAAAAAAAAAACATTGACTTGTAATCATCTTTCCTTGCTATGATGTCAGATTCAATATCTTGGGGTTTTTTTAACTTGAAAAAGTGAAGTGTTCAAGTAATGGAGTCACAGCATCACAGAGTGACAGGTTGGAAGGAAAGAGATCCAGAGGGGCCTGGAGGGGTGGGCTGAGGAGAATCTCAGGAGATTCAATAAGGTAAAACCTGAGGTCCTGCACATAGGTCTGGGCATTTCTCAATAACACAGTGTCAAAGTATCACACACAATATCCCAGTATCACAAAGATTGGAAGAGACCTCGAAGATCATCAAGTCCAACCTGATACCACAGCCCTCAAGACCAGACCATGGCACCAAGTGCCACGTCCAAACCTGCCTTGAACACCTCCAGGCACGGTGACTCCACCACCTCCCTGGGCAGCCCATTCCAGTAGCCAATGACTCTCTCAGTCAAGAACTTTCTCCTCACCTCCAGCCTAAACTTCCCCTGGTGCAGCTTGAGACTGTGTCCTCTTGTTCTGGTGCTGGTTGCCTGAGAGAAGAAGGTAACCTCCCCCTGGCTACAACCACCTNCTGCTCCTGCTGGCCACACTCTTGCTGATGCAGGCCAGGATGCCATTGGCCTTCTTGGTCACCTGGGCACACTGCTGACTCCTGTTTAGGCAGGTGTCAATCAGCACCCCCAGATCCCTTTCTGTTTGGCTGCTCTCCAGCCACTCCAACCCCAGCCTGTAGCTCTCCAGTCTGGGGAATGATGAGACAGAGAGCAGCCCTCCAGAAAAGGCTTGCTGGTGGATGAGAAGCAGGACACTAACCAGCTCTGGGTGATTGCATCAGAAGTGTGGCCAGCAGATGGAGAGAGGTGATTCTGCCTCTCTGCTGTAGTGAGACCACATCTGGAGTACTGTGTCTGGCACTAGGACCCTCAACACAAGTGAGGCATTTACTGATGGAGTGTGTCCAGAGGAGGAACACGAAGATGTTCAGAGGGCTGGAGTATCTGCACTATAAAGACAGGCTGAGAGAGTTGAGTTTGTTAATCCTGGAGAACAAAAGGCTCCAGGGAGATTACAGAGCTTCATTTGAATGTCTGAAGGGGATTTACAGAAAGGCTGGGGTAGGACAAGGGGGTTAAAACTGAAGCAGGATATATTTAGGTTGGACATTAGGAAAAAGTTCTTTACAGTGAGGGTGGTGAAACAGTGGAACAGGTTGCCCAGAGATGTGGTTGAGGCCCCATCCCTGGAGACATTCAAGATCAAACTTGATGTGGCTGTGGGCAGCTTACTCTAGTTGGAGGAGTTCCTGCTGACTGCAGGGGTTTGGACCAGATGACATCTGTGCGGTCTGTAAATCTGTGACCCAAAGGATCATCTGGTCCAAGCTTTCTAGGTGATAGTGCAGCTGAAATGAGCTGGCCCAGTATCCTGTCAAGTCTTCAAACTGTCCAATGTAGGAGACTCCAATACTTGCCTTGGGAGACAATGCAATTAGAATCATATGGCAATGCTGGAAAATAAACAAATGCTCTCAAGTGCCATTTTCTGCTGGCAAACAACACTGAGAAGAAATATCCATTTCCTATGGAATATCTGTAGTTTTTTGAGGTGCCAGTGCATGTCCAGAGAATGCAAACAGAGCTGATGAAGTGTCTGGAGTACATGTGTGGTGATGAGCAGCTGAGGGATCTGGAATTGTTTATTCTGGAGAAGAAAAAACTGAAGGGAGACCTCATTGCTCTCTACAACTCCCTGAAAGGAGGTTGGAGCAAGGTGGGTTTTGGTCTCTTCTCTCTAGTATCAAGTGATAGAAGGAAAGGAAATTACCTCAAGTTGCACCAGGGGAAGCTTAGGTTGGATATTAGGAAAAATTTCTTTTCTGCAAGAGCGTTCAGGCATTGGAACAGGCTGCCCGGGGAGGTGTTGGGGTCACCATTCCTGGAAGTGTTCAGGAAATGTGTGGGCACAGTGCTTTGTGGCATGGTTTAGCGGGCGTGGTGGTGTTGGGTTGATGATTGTACTCAGAAGTTTTTTCCACCAAAACAATTCTGTATGATTCTGTAAATATCAGTTTTCTTCAGATGGTTGCATGGTGGCTTTCAGTGTGACAACTGGGGGGGGGGGGGGGGGGAGGGGTGTG
>VWZE01005107.1:148805-178376 GCA_013396675.1 Eubucco bourcierii | reverse complement strand
GGGGGGGGAGATTGATCTGTTTTACTAAGAAACGGCGGAACTTCAGATTCATCAGGAATTTGTTGTTGTTGAATCACTCTGAAATCCACAACCAAGCAGCGCTCTAGAAATGTCAAGTGGTATTTTGATTTTCATATGGAAATGCTGAGACTAATTAACAATACTTAAACCACTTAATCCAAATGTCTGTTGTGGTTAAAGAAAACTAAACATGTCAACTGTCTTTAAAACTGTGTCCTCCGATACAGTGACCCAGCAGTGACTTACTGGAAAACATTTAAACTGATAATTCCAGTTAATTAAAAAAAAAAAAGAAAAGAAAAGAAAAAGAAAAAGAAAAAAAGAAAATAAAAAGAAAAAAAAGGGAAAGGGAAGATATGAAAGTGACTCTTTAATGCTATGTAAGAAAGCAGAGAAGCATGACAATTAATTCATGGCTTAAATACACTCTCTCCTTTTCCTACAGAGCATTAGAGAATTGTTTGGGTTGGAAAAAACCTCTGAGTTCATGAAGTCCAGTTATGAAACCATGTCCCCCACATGTTGTGTCCACGTGTTTCTGAATGCCTCCAGGAATGGTGACCCCACCACCCTCCTGGGCAACATGCTCCAATGCCTGACCCTTCTTGCAGCAAAGACATTTTTCCTAATTTCTAACCTAAACCTTCCCTGACACAATTTCAAGCCATTTCCTCTTGTGCTATCACTTGTTACTTAGTTGAATAGACAGGCTTCCACCACTGCTCTCCACTGTGTCCCACCACCAACTCCTGTCACAGGGAGGTGTAGGGAGTAACAGAAGTCTTCATTGAGCCTCCTTTTCTCCAGAGTAAACAACAGCAGTTCCCCCAGCTGCTCCTCACCAGACCTGTTCTCCAGACCCTTCACCAGCTTTGGTGCCCTTCTCTGGACACACTTCACCTCAATGTCCTACTTGCAGTGAGGGCCCAAAACTGAACCAGAGCCTCAAGGTGTGGCTTCATGTGTGTCAAACACAGGGGCACAATCACTTCCATGGTTCTGCTGACCACACTATTTCTGATCCAGGCCATGGTGCTGTTCTGGTAGGGCATAAATCCTTCCACACCAGTTTAACCCTTGCTCTCCTCCTGTTGCAGGTCCAGGAGTTGAGTGGATGAGCAAACAATGCATTTGGCTCCAGCAAAGCCCTGAGAGCTAGGAGCTTAGCACCACCAAGTCAGGCATCTTGGGTGTCTTGTGCTGCCCCTCAGCATACCTGGGTGGTCACATGAAGCATGAAGCTTTGAATTCATTGGCCAAAACAATGATGCTAGGACCTGTTGGCCACTTTCACTTTCAAAACACTGCATTGAGTGGGGGATGATTTAGAAACCATGCTCTTTCCTGTGCTGACTCTCCACCAGGAGCAGCACACCATCTGTGGCTCCTGTAACTGGGAATCATGGCGGTGGCCACGTGTTTGCAGCTTGTGCCAGCAGCTTAGCAGCAACCCAGCTCTTTGTGTTTTACCCTGGGATCATAATTGTGGGTTTGCAAGCATCTTTGTACAGGAAACTTACTCAGGAATCAACACATTCATAGAATCATAGAATGGTAAGGTTGGAAGGGACCTCAAGGATCATCCAGTTCCAACCCTCCCAACTTCTCACTAGTACAGGTCACACAAGGCCTTGTCCAACCTGGCCTTGAACACCTCCAGGTAGGGAGCAGCCACAACGTCTCTGGCCAACCTGTGCCAGTGTCTCACCACCCTCACTGCAAAGAACTTCCTCCTAACATCCAGTCTAAATCTCCCTTCTGCCAGTTTAAACCCATTACCCCTAGTCCTGTCATTGCAAGACCTTGTCAATAGTCTCTCCCCAGCCTTCCTGTAGGCCCCCTTCAGATACTGGAAGGCTACTATCAGGTCTCCTTGAAGCCTTCTCCAGGCTGCAGAGCCGCAACTCTCTCAGCCTGTCCTCATAGGAGAGCTGCTGCAGCCCTCTGAGCATCCTCGTGGCCCTCCTCTGGACCCGCTCCAACACTTCCATGTCCTTCCTGTGCTGAGGGCTCCAGAACTGCACACAGTACTCCAGGTGGGGTCTGAGGAGAGCAGAGTAAAGGGGCAGAATCCCCTCCCTTGCCCTGCTGCCCACACTGCTCTTGATGCAGCCCAGGACTCGGTTGCTGTCTGGGCTGCACTCACACTGCAGGCTCATGTTGAGCTTTTCATCACCCCAGAGTTGTGAGTACATCTGCTAGAGCTAATGCTAAGTCTCCGTAAGCAAAGGTAGAAATTCTCCTGTTTTCACATTCCTAGTTTCCAAATTCTGCTTGTTGAAGCTGTTTAATTCCATGTTTATAAATACCCTTTGTGCATCTGTTTCCTCTCCAAAGAATCTCAGGGAAGTTTCCCAAATTGTTGAATATTAATAATAACATTTAATATTTGTATTGAAAATAATATTCGTAATTCAAAGCAATTATTAATTTCTACAACAGATGCCAGTGGCCTTCTTATGCACCTGGACTCACACAGGCTCATCTTCAGCTGTCTGTTGATCAACAGTCCCAGTTCTTTGTCTGCTGGGCAGTTATCAGCCACTGAGTCTCAAACCTGGATCATTCACTGCGTTGTTGAGACCCAAGTGCAGTCCCCAGCCTTGTTGAATTTCATACTTTGGCCTCAGCCCACCAGTCACAGAATGTTTTGGGTTGGAAGGGACCTTAAAAGATCACAAAATTCCAACTGTTCTGATATGGATAGGGACACCTCTTACTAGACTTCCTACTTTCTCAAGGCTTCATCCAGCCTGCTTTTAAACAGTTCGAGGGATGAACCTCCCTGAGCAACCTGTTCCAGTGACTCACCACCCTCACTGGAAAGAATTTTGTTTTTATGTCCAGTCTAAAGCTCCTTTCTTCCAGCTCAAAGCCATTGCCCCTTGTCCTCTCACTGTAAAGCCTTTGTAAAAAGTTCTTCTGCAGCTCTCCTGTAGCTTCCTTAATATCACCTCCATATCAAAGATTCAGTATTCTCACTTTATAGCTCTGCACAGGAAGTTTCTACCCTGGTTTTCCTATCCCATGAGTACTTCTTTCTTACTTCAATTGAATTGAGGGATTTGCATATTGTTAATTTGCTCCTTGGCTTTAATTTTTTTTTTTCTTTTAAGCTTCTTGATTCTCCCTGAACAATACTTCTCAAAGTAAAGAATGGCAAGAGCACAAATTGGCAGAGGGCTGTGAATTTTCTTCCAAAAAAAAAAAAGGGAGGCTTTGCAAGAGGAGAACATAATCGAGTATCACCCTCAGGCACCACGATCAGGACTTCATTTCTAGTTTTAGGAATAAATTCACTCTTTAATTAGCAGCTTGGAGTGTGAGAAGGAAATTACATGATGGGTAACATATGATGGAAATGAAGTATGAATTATTATTTTTCTTTTCTGGAACAATACTGCTGATAGATGAAAATGTGGTACCAGGAGCTGTTGCTTACCCTGAATGCTGCAGCTGCAGGCTGATTAAAACACAGCAGGAAAAGCTCCAACAAACAAATACCACCTGCTGCAAGAACAGGTGTTTGTGTCCTCACTTAGGAACCAAAGGAAACAGAAGATGCCAAGGGGCTGAAGTAGATCAGTATTTGGATTGACATAATTTGTTACTGCTTGTCCTTCAACTTAAAATGCACATTATCCTGCTTGCAAGACTCTTTGATATGGATTGAAGACTCATTTCTGGTAATTAAGTAGCTCTCTGCCTTGTCCACACAGATGTACCTTCTCTATACTTTATCAACCTGGCATTAGGATAGGTTGCCAAGGGAGGTGATGGAGTCACCATCCCTGGAGATGTTCAAGAAACATGGACATGGCACACTGTGACAGAGTTTAGTAGCCATGGTGCTATTAGGATTAAAAAATTGTTTTGGTTGGAAGAGACTTCTAAGATGACTGAGTCCAACCTTCAACCCAACACCACCATGGTCATTAAATCATGTCACCAAGTTCCATGTCTGCACATTTCTTGAACACCTCTGGGGACAGTGACTCCACCACATCCCCAAGCAGCCTGTTCCAATGCCTGACCAAAGGTTGAAGCTTAGACTCAATCTTTAAGGTCTTTTGAAGATATTTTGGGTTTTCATATAACTAGGTAGAAGTTTGGAGCAAAGAGCTGGGAAGAAGCTTCCTTTCTGCTCTACTAAGACACCACCTGCTGTGTTGGGTGCTGTTCTGGGGTCCTCAGCCTAAAAAGGACATGCAACTTTTAGACTGAGTCCAGAAGAGCTCAGTCCAAAGATCAGAGGGATGAAGCACCTCTCTGATGAAGACAAACTAAGAGAATTGGGGGGTTTCAGCCCAGAGAACAGAAGGCTCCAGAGTGATCTTCTAGCAGCCTTCCAGCACTTGGGGGAAGCTACAGGAGAGCTGGAGAAGGACTTTTAACACAAGCATGAAAATGACAGGATGAGACTTCAAACTGGAAGAAGCTGAATTGAAATGAAACATGAGGAAGCAATTCCTGCTTTTGAGGGTGGCAAGGTCCTGGAACAGGTTGCCACCAGGACTTACGGAGTCTCTATGCCTGGAAGTGTTGAAAGTGAGGTTGGATGGGGCCTTAATCCAGCTGGTTTAGTAAAAAGTGACCCTGCTCATGGCAAGGGTTTGGAACTAGATAATCTTTGTGGTCCCTTCCAATCCAAATCAGTCTGTGATTATATATGAAATTGTTGTAGAATTTTACTTAGGTCAGATAATTATTTTTTTTTAAATTTATAATTACTGAATTTTTGAAGCATTTATTGAGGTGGGCAGCTGAAATAGAAATTGTCTTCTATAAATAAATGTTGGCTTATTCATACTTCTCAATTTAACTTATCAAGAGACTAGACTCAATTTTGGAGGTCTTTTCCAATTGAAACAATTCTATGATTCTGTGATTTATCCACATCTAAAACATAACTCTTCAGAATCTGATCATTGCTTTTTTCCCATAGGACTCTGAAAAAGAAATGTGTGTGTGCATATGAAGATGTTTCAAGTCCAGGATTTTTTTTTTTCCTTTTGCTGTAGAATTAGTAAATCACACAAAGAATGGGAAACAGTACATGGAATAGTTGCCTATTTCCTAACCTAGTTTTTTTTCCTATAGGTATTTTGTGGGTCCAGAGGCTTTCATGCTCTGTATTCACTCAAGACAAAGCAATGAAGCTCCTTCAGAGCTCTTGAAAGCGCACAATGGTGTCTGATTATTAGGTAAAGGTTTGTTGAGTGAGTTGTTCAGGTTTCTTCAAGTGCTCTGAAAAGTATGCCTTCCATTCTTCTTTATCCGACTTTATTAAATTGCTTTTAGCCCCAGATTGTCCCCTGTGACTAAGATGTTTATTCCAGCAGTGCCTGAAGTGCTGCTGGTGTCTAGGTGCTGGTGTCTGGTACATCCACTTGTGTGGATGTAAAGGTTAATCAGAGTACAGGAGCTGTTTCCCCTCTACAATTTCTGTGTTGTTTGAGACAGAGTCAAAAATAGACTCTTTTTGAAGTGTATGTTAATAGGAACAAAGATGGTGAGAGATTTTTTGTCTGAATCCTCTGTTCCTGTCTTCCTCTGTCACTGCCTGCTGTTGTTTTACTGGGCTTGAAAGCAGAAAATCAGTAGAGTTGTTAAATACCTGCAGTAACCAAGCAGTGAGCACCTAGTTCATGTTTAAAGCCTGTTTCTGAGCTGCAAATATTTCATATTTGATTCTATGCTCCTTCCTGCTAGAAAGTGTCAGCACAGAGTCATGAAACAGTTTTGGTTGGAAAAAACCTCTAGGATCATTGAATCCAACACCCCCATGGCCATTAAACCACATCTCACAGTACCATGTCCATGTATTTCTTGAACACCTCCAGGGACAGGGACTCCACCATAGAATCACAGAATGGTAAGGTTGGAATGGACCTCAAAGATCATCCAGTTCCAACCCCCTGCCATAGGCAGGGACACCTCCCACTAGTACAGCTCACTCAAGGCCTCCTCCAACCTGGCCTTGAACACCTCCAGGGAGGGAGCAGCCACAACCTCCCTGGGCAACCTGTTCCAGTGCCTCACCACCCTCACTGGAAAGAACTTCCTCCTAACATTCAGTCTAAATCTTCCCTCTGCCAGTTTAAACCCATTGCCCCTCATCCTACCATCTCCCTGGGCAGTCTGTTCCAATGCCTGACCACTCTTTTAGGAAAGAAATTTTTCCTAATCTCCAACCTAAACCACCCCTTGCACACTTTCAGGCCATTTCATCTCATCTTGTCAGTTGTTACTTGGGGGAAGAAACCAACCCCCATCTCACTCCAACCTCCTTTCAGGCAGCTGTAGAGAGCAATCAGGTCTTCCTTCAGCCTCCTCTTCTCCAGACTAGACAACCCCAGTTAACTCAGCTGCTCCTCGTCAGAACTGTTCTCCAGATCCTTCAGCAGATTTGTTACCCTTCTCTGGGCATGAGATGAATATTTCTAAATTTTTATTCAAGTTCATTTGGCTTATGAAGCAAAAATTTATGATCAATCATGCAGAAATATTGGAAATTACTTATCATATTAAATCTGTGTGATGTTTTAGGAGAAAAAAAAATAATCCTTAGATATTACTGGAGTTTATTTTGAAGGTAATGAAGCTGTGTTGTCTTCCCTGCTTGTAAATGCTCTGGGTTTGTAAGAAACAAGTGGCTTACAAGGGGAGCTTTTAATATTAGAAAACCAGAATTTATAAATGTTCATTTGCAACAAGATGGGAAACTATAAGCAATATATTAAACGAGCCAAAACCATAAACAGTTTTGTACTGGTTCTGAAACCACAGAAACGCAGGATGGTTTTGGGTTGGAAGGGACCTCTGGAGATCATTGAGTCCAACCTCCTGTCAAATTTGGTTTACCTATTGCAGGACACATAACAATGCATCATAGAATCATAGAATGGTAAGGTTGGAAGGGACCTCAAGGATCATCTAGTTCCAACCCCCTGACATAGGCAGGGACACCTCCCACTAGTACAGCTCACTCAAGGCCTCCTCCAACCTGGCCTTGAACACCTCCAGGGAGGGAGCAGCCACAACCTCTCTGGGCAACCTGTGCCAGTGCCTCCCTACCCTCACAGGAAAGAGCTTCCTCCTAACATCCAATCTAAATCTCCCCTCTGCCAGTTTAAACCCATTGCCCCTTGTCCTGTCATTGCAAGACCTTGTCAATAGTCCCTCCCCAGCCTTCCTGCAGGCCCCCTTCAGACACTGGAAAGCTACTATCAGGTCTCCTGGAAGCCTTCTCTTCTCCAGGCTGCAGAGCCCCAACTCTCTCATCCAGATGGGTCTTGAAAGTCTCTAGAGAAAGAAAGTCCACAATTCTTTGAGACCAATTTGGTTGTTTTGGGTTTTTTTTACCAATTTACAGAGTCTGAGAATCACAGATGTGTCTGGATTGGAAGGAAACTGTAAAGGTCATCTAGTCCAATCCTCCTGCAGTCAGTAAGTAGAGACATCTTCAACTACAGCAAGTTCCTCAGAGCCTCATCCAGCCTGACCTGGAATGGTTTCAGGGATGTGGCATTTACCACCTGTAAAACATTCAGGGAATCCTCAGTATACAAAGAATGATTGAAGATTAGAGGAGAGGGGGAGGTGATTGATTAAGCTTCCTTGTAGAACAAAACTAAAACCTAAAATCTTCAGGGAAAAGAGTAGAGTAGACAGATCTAACTCCTACCCAGGCTGCTGAAAAATTACTTGAACCTGCTGCTGCCAAAAATGTCTTTGGAAATACTGTATCTCAAAAGCCTTTGGCCTAAATACTCCTGTGAAGTAGACTGGAAGTTCCTGGAGTTCTCTCTAAACCCATTTCACCCCGTTCACTCAACTGGCAGGTGGTTTGATTGGTACCTGAGTTGCAGCAATTCAGAGATCTGAGCCCTTCCATTGTTCTCCTTCCTTGGCTGTGATGAGTATTGGAGAAATGGGAACAGAAGGCTAGGTGGAGGGAAGTGAGGCTCAGGGTTATTACTCCAAATTAACCCTTTCTAAGAGAATTTCAGATCACAAGAACCCACTCTGGTTTAATCTTGACCTAGAATCCCTGTGGGATCATAGAATTGTAGACTGGTTTGGATTGCAAGGGACTTTTAACTCTGCCTAGTTTCAAACCCCGCGGATACCTTCCACTAGACCAGATTGCTTGAGGGTCTGTCCAGCCTGGCCTTGAACAATTGCAGGAAGGGGCCATCCACAACCTCTCTGGGCAACCACTTCCAGTGTCTCACCACCCTCACTGAAAGGAATTTGTTCCTCACCTCCAGTCTAAATCTCCTCTCTACCAGATTAAAGTCATTGCCTCTCATCCTGTCACCACAAGCCCTTGTCAGAAGTCCCTCCCCAGGTTTCATGTAGCCCCTTTCAGGTACTGAAAGACTGGTAGAAGGTCTTCCCTGAGCCTTGTCTTCTCCAGGTCAAACAGCCTCAACTCTCAGCCTGTTCCCATAGGAGAAGTGCTCCAGCCTTCTGATCATCTTCATGGCCTGCTCTTCTTATGCTAGGATCCCCAGAACTGGAAGCAGTACCACAGATGAGGTTTTACCAGAGAAGAACAGAGGGGCAGAATCACCTCCTTCATCATCTCCTTCATCCTTCTGCTCCTGCTTTGTCGTGGAAGGCTGATAGGCCTAAAACATATTGTGGCTTGCCCCAGCTTTCTGCTGGTGGAGGAAGCAAGGGCTGGAGGAAAACAAGTAAGCAAGCCCTGGTTTCACCTAATATGGTCAGTTTGGCAAATGCCATTCTGATTGGTTGACCTCTGTGGCCAAAGGAACCATTACACTCGGGCACATAATAGAAATGGAGCTAAGTCGCAAGCAGTGTGGTGCTCCCTCTGCCCTTCCTCACCTGTCTGCTCTGACAATGTGTTCTGCTCTGCCTCATGCTTCAGACCAGCTTATCCCTGATGTTTTGGGCTTGAACTACCTGGAAACTTAAGTGTCTCAAGTTCACCAGGAGAAGGCATTAAGTGCCTCATGACATGGTGAGAAGTGCCACTGACATTGTGCTCTCTGCACATCTGCAAGACATCCTGCCTGTGCCTCTGCAGACCTCCATACCAAGAGGAACTAGGATCAAGTCAGAGACTGGCTGCCTCTTTCCTGGCACCCTGCTAGGGCCTGGGAAGACCTAGAAGCCTCTCAACAGCTATCAAGGGGTGGAGCAATTTCAACACTGTTGCAAAATAACCAAGGGATTATTGCTAAATTCTACTCCACCGCCATGAGTAGAACAGACTTTCCCTAGGGCTCCAGGCTGCCTGTTTGTAAGTGGAGCAGAGTCATTTTGTGGCTAAACCTTTTCCTGTTTTCTGATTCCCCTAAATTACTAAGTTGCCCATAAGCATCCTTGTGAAGGTTTTCTTGACTGAATTAGAACCCGAATCTAACTGGTTTGTGTATAGTTTGTGTATGGAGCTTTCTGGAAATAAAATAACTACATCTTTTATACTTGCTGCCCCGTTAATTGCCACAACCAATTCATTCTTTTGATGTGGTGGTGAATGGCTGGAGAACAGCCCTGAGGAAAAGGACCTTGGAGTCTGGATTGACGAAAAGCTCAACATGAGCCTGCAGTGTGCACATGCAGCCCAAACAGCAACTGAGCCCTAGGCCGCATCAAGAAAAGCATAAGCGTAGCCAGTAGGGCAAGGGAGGGGATTCTGCCCCTTTACTCTGCTCTTGTCNTCTACATGAAGGCTGGGGAAGGATTATTTACAAGGTCCTGCAATGACAGGACAAGGGGCAATGGGTTTAAACTGGCAGAGGGGAGATTTAGACTGGATGTTAGGAGGAAGTTCTTTGCAGTGAGGGTGGTGAGGCACTGGCACAGGTTGCCCAGGGAGGTTGTGGCTGCTCCCTCCCTGGAGGTATTCAAGGCCAGGTTGGACGAGGCCTTGAGTGAGCTGTACTAGTGGGAGGTGTCCCTGCCTATGGCAGGGGGTTGGAACTAGATGATCCTTGAGGTCCCTTCCAACCTTACCATTCTATGATTCTATGATTCTATGTAGCTTAGGACCTGCTTACCTTCTGGGCTTCCAGCAATCATAGCCAGTTCATGTTGAGTCTTTCACCAGCTGACACTCCCGAAGTCCTTCTTCTCCAGACTGCTCTCAAGCCGCTACCAGCCTATATTTGCAGTGCTAGTGGCCCTGATCCAACGGCAGGATTGTGCACTTGACCTTGTGAGTTGGCATGGGCACACATCTCCAGCCTGTCCAGGTCCCTCTTGACGGCTCCAGCTTGTCAACCAACCCACACAGCTTGGTATCATCCACAGGATTGTTGAAGGTGCTTCAGTCTGAGGTAGATGACATCAGTAGCTCTTCCCGTGTCCACTGATGCTGCAACTCCATCATAGAAAGCCACCAAATTTGTTACAATCTGCCCTTGGCCAAACTATGTTGAAAATAATACTGAGATGAAGCAGTGTATTGGAAGCTTATTCTGGTCCTCTTTTTAAGTGATAAATACTTCCCAATGTGTATGTTGTCATGTTACACACCAAGGGATGGATCCAATTCCAATTAAAGTCCTTGGAAAGTCTCTTAAACATTTCATTGGAAGTTAGTTCAGAGCGATAGCACTACCAAAAGCAGCTTTCAGCATAGGCATTGAGGACCAAACATTCAACAAATGGGAAGTACTATCCCTTAAAATTAAAAGGTTTCTAATTAGTGAGATTCACTCATTAAAACTAGTCATGGATTTTCTCTAGCTTAATCACTTCTCTGGAAATCTTCTGAATGAACATCGAAGAAGCAACATACAGTTCTTGTCCTGTAAGGAGATTCTTGCCCCTTCAGAAAACTGCTCACATCCTATAATTTTCTCCTTCTGTCCATCTTGAGTGGAATTTATCTAAAAATGTGAAACCTTGGGAAAAGGTTGCCCAGCCTGGACAACAGAAGGCTCCAGGGAGACCTTCTAGCAGCCTTCCAGTGTCTGAAGGGGGCTCTGGGAGAGCTGGAGACTGAGTTTTGACAAAGGCATGGAGTGACAGGATGATTTTATATAGAAGGAGTGTTTATTTCCATCATTTTATTGGAGAGTGAAGCACAGTGGTAGGAAATCAATGTACTGTGATGTGTAAGTAATAAACTTTTTGAGTAGTTTATCTGCTTAGTCTTCCTTCCATATGAGGAAATCAACATTTGTACTGTGCTGATTAATTTGTATTGCAGTTTTAAGGAAATGATATTTCCATAATTTGTTCCATTAACTGACTTACTGCTTGTTTTTGTACTTAGCAATGAGATTCATTTTCCAGAAAGAGTCCTGTAAAGCAACTTACCTACTGTGTCTTCACACAACTGCTTCACACATTGTTTCATGCAAAATTTCCCATTCTTATGCTTTTTAGAATAGTTTTACCTTCAGAACAAATGTTATGTTGATAAATGAATCAATTTGAACCATTTTGTTTCTTTTGCTTTCAGTCAGTACTAAAAGGGTGGGTTTTTTTTTTCCCTTAGGTAAACTGATACAGTTTTCTGTAAAATTTTCATAGAATCATAGAATTGTTTTGGTTGGGAAAGACCTTTAAAATCATCGAGTCCAACTGTCAAACCTACACCACCATGGCCATTCAACCAGGTCCCCAAGCACCATGTCCACACATTTCCTAGACACCTAGAATCATAGAATGGTAAGGTTGGAAGGGACCTCAAGGATCATCTAGTTCCAACCCCCTGCCATAGGCAGGGACACCTCCCACTAGCACAGATCACTCAAGGCCTCCTCCTCCAACCTGGCCTTGANCCTTCTCTTCTCCAGGCTGCAGAGCCCCAACTCTCTCAGCCTGTCCTCATAGCAGAGCTGCTGCAGCCCTCTGATCATCTTTGTGGCCCTCCTCTGGACCTACTCCAGCAGTTCCATGTCCTTTCTTTGCTGAGGGTTCCAGAACTGCACACAGTACTCCAGGTGGGGTCTGACAAGAGCACAGTAAAGGGGCAGAATCCCCTCCCTTGCCCTGCTGCCCACACTGCTCTTGATGCAGCCTAGCACTCGGTTGCTGTCTGGGCTGCATGGGCACACTACAGGCTCCTGTTGAGCTTTTCATCAACCCAGACCCTCAGGTCCTTTTCCTCAGGGCTGCTCTCAACCATTCACCACCCAGCCTGGAGTTGTGCTTGGGATTGTGCCTGGCCAGGTGCAGGAGCTTACACTTGGCCTTGTTGAATTTCGTCAGGTTGTCTTTGACCCTCCTCTCCAGCCTGTCCAAGTCCCTCTGGATGGATCCCTGCCCTCTAACAAGTCGACTGTACCACACAGCTTGACTGCAGGGATGATGACCACCTCCCTGGGCTGCTTGTTCCAATGCCTGTCCACTCTTGCTGGTACGAATTTTTTTGTAATATCCAGCCTAAATCTCTGGCACAATTTCAGACCATTTCCTCTCATTCTATTTACCTGATACTAGGGAGAAGATACTGCTACTCAGCTCACTCCAGCCTCCTTACTGTGTTAAACCCAGGGAAGAAGTATGTTGTAGTATTGTGTGAAGTAGGAAGGATATTGTTGTCTATCTTTGATTATTAAGACTAAAATATGGGCATGGATCCTTACAACCTAGTAAGTATGAAGCTGCTACTGGTAGCAACAGGTCTTACACAACTTTGCAAACTTCTAAATGCAAGCTCCTCACTTAAAAAAAGGGCATTGAGGGGCTGGTGTGGGCCCTAAGAAAAGCAGTGGAGCTGGTGGAGGGCCTTGAATGCAATCCCGTGAGGAACAGCTGAGGGAACTGGGGTTGCTTATTCTGGAGAAGAGGAGGCTGAGGGGAGACCTCATTGCTCTCTCCAACTCCCTGAAAGGAGATCAGTGTGATGTAGGCATTGGTCTCTTTTTCCTAGTATCAGGTGACAGAACAAGAGCAAATGGCCTGTGATTGTGCCAGGGAAGGCTTAGGTTGGAACAATGCCTTTCCTGAAAGAGTGGTCAGACGTTGGAACAGGCTGCCCAAAGCGGTGGTGGAGTCACCGTCGTGGAGGTGTTTAAGAAACTTGGGAACATGGCACTTTGAGATGTGGTTTAATGCCCATGATGTTATTGGGTTGATGGTTGGACTCAAAGATCTTAGAGACCTCTTCCTACCAAAACAATTGTATGATTCTATGAGTATTCTTCCTTGACTTCTTGGATATGTTTGAGTGCAGAATCTTTTAGATTTTTATTCCTTTAGTCAGAGTTTTTGGGAGAGACAGACGTTTACTTTTGTGTGGTGCCACTGATGGTAGGGTCACAAGTGCATAAATCTAGCATAAATCAGAAGTAGACATTGGGAGATGCATTAAAGAAGCCAGCAGCTCAGCCACTGAAGTAAGAGGATTATGCCAGAAGTACTGAAGAGGATTTGAGGGAATTCCTTATGGTTTGTTTCCTTATAGATTTTATAGAATGGGAATGACCCAGGGAAATTTTCTCTACTAGTTGCTTTTAAAAAATCACTTCATGAAATCACTCCTGCTCAGCAGTTGTGGGTCAAGACCTAGTTATTTCTGCAAGCTTGACAGGCTTTGAAATACTCTTCAGAGTAGGTGGATTCAGAAGGAAGTAGGAGTGAAGTAATACCTTGAATTACAACTTTTTGCAGCATCCAGAAGTACAGGTAAAATCCTTTCTGTGGACTTTGGGATGAGTAACTAACTAGAACTACTGAAGTTCTTCTGCTTGCCCATGAGGCACAGAAAACAGAGGTACAATGGCTAAACTATTTGATGGCCATGGTGGTGCTGGGTTGATGGTTAGATTTGATGTTCTTAGAGATCTTTTCCAACTACAACATTCCATGATTCTGTGATTCTAAAGCAGTCCTATGATTTGGACAACTGTTAAGTAAGTGACCTGTCCACAAGCTGATGGGATGAGTTAACCTCAGGGAAGTACATTCCAGAATCACGTGAAGTAGCAAGCCCTTTGTAATCTGTCTTTGATTATTAGGACAAAAATACGAGACTAGATCCTTGTAGCCCACTAAACATGAAGTTGGTACTGTTAGCAGACAGTGGTAGGTCTTGTAAAACTTTGTAAACTCCTAAAAGCAGACCCCTCACTACAAGAAGGACATTGAGGTGTTGGAATGTGTCTAAAGAAAGTCAATGAAGCTGGTGAAGTGCCTTTGACACAAGTGCTGTGAGGAATAGCTAAGAAAGCTGTGGCTGCTTAGTCTGGAGAAGAGGAGGCTGAGAGAAACCTTCTCTTGAGCCAATGAGGGGAGGCCTCGTTGTCCTCTACAACTACCTCATGGTAGGTTGGAGTTAGGTAGGAGTTGGTCTCCCTAGTAACAAGTGCCATGACAAGAGGAAATGGCTTCAAGTTGCACCAGGAGAGGTTCTTCTTGGATATTAGGTAAGATTTCTCCACAAAAAGGGTTCTCAGCGCTGGAACAGGCTACCCAGGGAGGTGGTGGAGTCACCATCCAGGGATGTGTTTTAAAGATGCATGGATGTGGTGCTGAGAGATGTGGCTTAGTGGTAGTAGCTTAACAGTAGTGGTGGGACAGTGAGCTGTAGGCAAGTGGTTGGACCTGATGATCTCAAAGATCTCTTCCAACCGCAACATTTCTGTGATTCTAAAGCCGTGGAGGTTTTGTGTGGTTTCATCTCAGCCCCTTTGAATATGTCATTATTTTAAGGACACAGAAAGCAAAAAGTGAAATCAGCTTCCTGATCTATCAATTCAACTTTCATTTCTCTCACAGGCTTGCAACACAAAGGGCACTTTTGGTTCTAACAGAGTCTTTTCATGTGAGTTTTTCCTTAGATTAATTCCACCTTGTTGGTTTTTTCATCCTTTGCAGTGAATATGTTAATAGAATTTACTGAATACGGCTCTTTTCTGAAGTTCCTGCCTCTTTTTTTTCTCCCTTTACTGTAAGCTGTAAATCAATAGTAACTGATTCCTGGGGCCAAATATGTTGACAGCAGCTTAATCAACTTGTGTCCATACTACTTTCAATGTCATCTCTAGCCACAAGGCAGTAAATTCTTGCAGAGCATTTTTTCTTTGAACCTTTCTGCTGTGTTTTCTGTTTGTTTTGGAAAGATTTCTGGTCCCTTTCCCCTCAAGAAGTGTTTTTAGTCAGCAGTTTTACAGAGTGCCTCTTTCCTCCCAGCCCTCCTTGTCTCCCTGAGTTTCTTTTTTTATTTTCCTTCCTAAGGATTTTATAAGTTCTTTTAGACAAGTGTGCTTTAGTGTCATGGACATTTTTCTGCTTGTAGTAACTCTGCTGGGGTTGAGGCAATGAACTTCTTCCTTCTGGTGAGACACTGGAACAGGTTGCCCAGGAAGGTTGTGGATGCCCCCTCCCTGAAGTGTTCAAGGCCAGGTTGGACTAGCCCTTGAGCAACATGGTCTAGTGGAAGGTGTCCTTGGCCATGGCAGAGGGTTTGGATCTAGATGATCTTGAAGGTCCATTATAACCCAAACCATTTTGTGACTCTTCTCTTGGATCTCTAGATAAATTACATCCAGAATTCATTCAAAACACTAAACTAAGTGAATTTTGCAAACTCCTTAACTGCAAATATTATCTTGGAGGAGGAGAAATGAAGGTAGAGAAAGTAAGAGATAGAAATGTTCAGGATTCAAAAAGATAAAGGCTAATATCTATTCTGCCTGTCCATTTCTTAAGTAATTTTGTGGTTCAAGATTAGGGAGATGGTTTATTGGGAGTGATTTATCAGTCATTGTGAGATTGTGAGCTCCAGGCGAATGGTTTGGCTTAATGATCTGAAAGGTAGGTGTCCCTGTGTAGGGCAGGGGGGTTGGACCTAGATGATCTTTAATGTCACTTTCAACCCAAACCATTCTGTGATTCTCTGACTTTATGAAACCAAGAAATGCTTGGAGCAGTTGAAGATACTTAGCTAAGGAGTTATAATGAAGAGGGGCTTGGAACAATGGTCAGAGTGCTCCCCTTATGTCCCTAATGGGTCAGTGCTGGGACCAGTGCTGTTTAACATCTCTGTCAGTGACATGGACAGAGGAATCAGTGCAGCCTCAGCAAGTTTGCAGATGACACCAAGCTGTGTGGTACAGTCAACTTACTAAAGGGCAGGGATCCATCCAGAGGGACCTCAAGGATCATCTAGTTCCAACCCCCTACCATAGGCAGGGACACCTCCCACTAGTACAGATCACTCAAGGCCTCCTCCAACCTGGCCTTGAACACCTCCAGGGAGGGAGCATCCACAACCTCCCTGGGCAACCTGTGCCAGTGCCTCACCACCCTCACTGTAAAGAACTTCCTCCTAACATCCAGTCTAAATCTCCCCTCTGCCAGTTTAAACCCATTGCCCCTTGTCCTGTCATTGCAAGACCTTGTCAATAGTCCCTCTCCAGCCTTCCTGTAGGCCCCCTTCAGATACTGGAAGGCTACTATCAGGTGTCCTGGAAACTTTCTCTTCTCCAGGCTGAAGAGCCCCAACTCTCTCAGTCTGTCCTCACAGCAGAGCTGCTCCAGCCCTCTGATCATCCTTGTGGCCTCCTCTGGATGCACTCAAACACTTCCACGTCCTTTCTGTGCTGGGGGCTCCAGAGCTGCACACAGTAATAACACACAGAAATGACCTCTAAGATCAACAAGTCCAGTCACCAACCCAACACCACTGTGCCAAATAAGTCGTGGCCCTCACTAACACAGCACTGCATTCTCTGAACACTTCCACGGGTGTGGATTCAACCAAGTTCCTGAGTGTCGTGGGTTTAAAGAGCAGACAGAGTGAAGCTCTCAAATTGATTGGAGAAAAAACAGAATTATATTTGGAGAGAGAATTTCAGACAGAAATTACAAGGCAGATACAAAATCCATATACAAACCCCCTTGAATTTTCCCCCAACCCAAAACTAAATCTATCATCCCCAGTGCTCCAGTCCTGCCCGCCCCTCCCCCCCCAATGCCTCTGCCATCCAAGAGGCCTAAACACAGCCTCTGGAGGCCTCAAACCAGGACTACTCCCTTACATGTTTGTCCTGATAAAGCAGCTCCTGCCTGACACAAGGCCCAAGGCTGGAGCGGGGGGAAAGGGTTTATGAAGAGATAGCAGAATTATAGGATTGAATAACAATCTTCTAGTCCCTAGAGGGCTTTTTTAACCTTGTAGTTCCCAACCTGGGACATTGGGCAGCTTGTTCCAGTCTTTGAGAACCCTTTTAATCAAGAAACATCTTCTAAAGTCCAACCTGAACCTTCCCTGGTGCAAGATGAAGCCATTTGCTCTTGTCCTGTCTCTTGTTACTAAGGAGAAGATATGAATTCCCACCTGGCTCCAAACTCCTTTCAGGGAGTTGTAGATAGCCAAAAGGTCTCCCATCAGCCTTCTTTCCTCCAGGCTGAACAACCTCAGTTCTCTCAGGTGCTCTTCACAAGACCCTTCTCCAGACCACTCACCAATTTCATTGCCCTTCTCTCAGACTACTCCAGCACTTCAAAGTGCTGAATTTGAAGTGGATATTAGGAAAAAAAATCTTTACAGTGAGGATAGTGAGACACTGTAAGTGGTTACCCTGGGAGGTTGTGGATTCCCCCTCCCTGGAGGTGTTGAAGGCCAGATTGGATGGGGCCCTGAGCAGCCTGGTCTAGAATGAGTTGTCCCTGCCGTGGTTGAAACTAGATGCTCTTTAACATCCCCTCCAATCCAAACCATTTTATGATTCTATGATACTTGCTGAGGTAAATTTTCAGGTTTTGCAGGACGTGTCCATCACAGTCATGTCAGAGAGCCCAGGAGCAGATACAAGGCTGGAAGGAACTAATTAATTAAACAAGGTTGAATAGAACAGCATGGAACACAAGATATTTAAAGCACCTTTTTTGTCCCTCCCTGTTTCTGCACCACAGTGACTGGTGTTTATTAAGTCCCCACAGTGAGATGTTGAGAGATTTTGCTGGAGATCTCATGCTGTTTTAAAAGGAAACAATGGCTGGTGGTAAAGTCAACTCCTGCTGGGCTGCATTAACTGCACGGTGCTGGCAGCTGATAATGGAGCTATTAACACATTACCCACTGGGTGTAGTTGGGAATTAGATGTTTCCTTCTTAATGACACTGAGCTATTTTCTTTGGAATGGTAGGGACTTGGCATTTTGACATCATTTTGGAGGGGGGTGGGAAACACGACCTCATTTTCGGTATTGGTTTGGGGCTTTTTTTTTTTTTTTTTTAGTGGGTGTTGGTTGGTTGGTTGGTGTGGAGGTTTTTTAATTTATTTTTGTTTTGTTTTGTTTTTTTAATATAATATGGAGTCATAGAATTGTTTCAGCTGGAAAAGACCTTTGAAGCCATTTTTTTGTTATAATTTTTAAAGCCTCAAAAATAAATTTTAAAAAAATAATTTGAAGAAGGCAGTGAAGCAGAAAGGGATCTGGGGGTCATAGTGGATGGGAGGTTGACCATGAGCCAGCAATGTGCTCTTGTGGTCTGGAGGGCCAATGCCATTTTGGGGTGTATTAGAAGGGTTGTGTCTAGTAGGTTGAGAGAACTTCTCCTGCCTCTCTACTCTGCCCTGGTGAGGCCATATCTGGAGTACTGTGTCCAGTTCTGGGTCCCCCAGTTCAGGAGGGACATGGAACTGCTTGAGAGAGTCCAGTGCAGAGCCACAAAGGTGATTAAGGGAATGGAACATCTCTGTTAATGAGGAGAGACTGAGAGAGCTGGGGCTCTTTAGGTTGAAGAAGAGGAGACTGAGAGGTGACCTCATCAGTGTTTTCAAATATACAAAGGGTGAGTGCCAGGACGATGGAGCCAGGCTCTGTTCGGTGATGCCCAATGACAGGACAAGGGGCAATGGGAGGAAGTCAAGGCACAGGAAGTTTCATGTAAACATGAGGAGGAATATTTTTGGTGTGAGGGTGACAGAACCCTGGAACAGGCTGCCCAGGGGCGTTGTGGAGTCTCCCTCTCTGGAGATATTCAAAACCTGCCTGGACACATTCCTGTGTGATCTGGTCTAGGTGATCCTGCTCTGGCAGGGGAGTTGGACTGGATGAGCTTTCGAGGTTTCTTCCAGCCCCTGACATTCTGTGATTCTGTGAAAACATATGCAGTGGAAAGCAAAAAAAGAACCTGGAATTACAGAAGCATGAAATGATGGGAACACAGAGTCATAGGAACATAGAGTCATAGAACGCAGAGTGGTTCTGGCTAGAAAAGATCATTGAGTCCAACCATTCTCCAGCTCTACCAAGGCCAGTCCCACATCTCTGCAGCTTTCAAACACCTTTGGGATGGGGGCTCAAACACCTCCCTGGGAAACCTGTTACAGTCTTTGAGAACCCTTTCAGTCAAGAATTTTCTTCTAGTGTCCAACCCGAACCTCTCCTGGTGCAACTAGATGCCATTTGTTCCATGGTTCTATCACTTCTTACTAGTCCCTATCTGGCTGCATCTCCCATTCAGTGGGTTGCAGAGAGCAATGAGGTGTCCCCTCAGCCTCCTCTTCCTCAGAATAAACAACCCCTTAGCTGCTTCTCACCAGACCCCTCACATGCAGCAACTTAAAACAGTAAATAGCACACTTTGACTCTGTTCCTTTTTTTTTTTTTTTTTTTAAGTGTTTGTTCTTCTAAGCCTGTTGAAAACAGGACCAATGTGAAAGAAGATAAATAATTTATTAATTTTGTTAAATAGAGATTAATTATGCAATACTATGTCTATCATCTATTGGAAATTGGGAAGTTCCACTTTTCTTCAAGCATTTCTTGTGCTATATCTACAACTTTGATGAATCATTAATATTGTTTGTCATTGATACCATCTATGAAGGGTATTTGTCTGAGGTTTATTTTATTTGTCTTTTTAAATTTTATTTGTCTATATTTTATTTTGATACATTTTTCAATGACTCACAAACAATCCCTGGACTCTTTCAGGTAGTTGTTTCTCTACAACTCCTTGAAAGGAGTTTGGAGAGAGGTGAGAGTTTGTGTCTTCTGCCTAGTATCAGGTGATAGAAAGAGAGAAAATGGCCTGAAATTGTGCCAGGAGAGTGGATGTTAGGAACAATTTCTTTCCTGCAAGAGAAAGACATTGGAACAGGCTGCCCAGGGAAGTTGTGAAGTCACAATCCCTGGAGATGTTCAAGAAATGTGTGGCTGTGGCACTCTGGGACATGGTTAAATGGCCATGGTGGTCTTTATGTCATTGGATCAAATGATCTTAGAGGACTTTTCCAACCCAAGTAATTCAGTGTTTCCATGAAAGCCTTTGTATAGGTGTATTTCTGTTTAGGACTTTGTAGTGAAAACTGTTTCACTATTAATAACTATATAATTTTTTTATATCCAGGCAGAGATTGTTAATAACTATGAAAACTGTTTGTTAACATTAAATCTCGCCAGAAACCTTATTTACAAGGTTCAAAAACGCAGGGTTTGGAAATTTACACATACAGGGAACAGGTATAACGGCAACAAGCATAAGCAAACATTTTTACTGGCAGAGAAGGTTTGTGTGGTCACTCACACTGCTTGCAGTTAGTTATCCTGCTTAGCCACTGGATGGACGCAGGAAGCTCCTTTCTGCTTATGGCAGAAGGCAATTANNATCAATGAGGTAGGAAGCAGGCCTGGATACAACAGCAGAGAGCACAGTAGCACCAATGTGCTACCTGCTCATCCTTTATATCCATTTCAGCCCGAGACTGATGGGCCTTTGGACATAGATTAGCCAATCAGGATGGCAGTTTGCCCATGTTAGGTGAAGTTGGGGCTTTTGTCCCCTTTCCTGCGGCCACCACCCCCAGCACAGAGGGAGGGGGAGCAGGGGAGCATGCCTGGGCAAGCCAGGACATGTACAAGCACACCTTTGGCCTATTCAGGCCTACCACGACAGACTTATCTCTTCACTATGTTGAAATAATGATGACAAATCTTTAAAGCCAGTGTTTGGAGAAAAAAAACTAGCTGAAAACACAAGAGTATTCACTTCTGTGGGCACCATCATAAGAGTAGTAGTAGTATGTGAGTATATTTGAGAACGGTGTATTTGTCTTTGTGATTTACATGCAGGGTTAGTGTTAAGGTTAGGGCTAAGGTTAGAGTTGGGATTTGGGTTAGGGTTAAGGATAGTGTTAGAGCTGAGGTTACAGTTAGGGATAGGGTTAGGTTTAAGGTTAGGTTTAAACAGCAGTGTTAAAGAGTAGAATTAAAGTTAGGTTAAAGGTGAGAGTTAGATTTAAGCTTAGTCTTAGAGTCTGATAATTTCCAGCTCTTCTGAATGCGTTTTGTTTTCCAGCTCTCTGCATGAAGCCTTACAAAAATCCATTCCCTGAACACTCTCCATTTTTAATACAATCCAAAGTAGAAATTAATTTCTCTATTTTTCTGTCCATAAGGGTTCACAGGTGTATTGGGAGATTGTTTTCCAGAACAGGATTTTTTTCTGAGCTGCAGCATTGCAAATTATGAGTAATCTCTGACCTTCCACCATCTGTACGTGATTTTAGTCAGCTGGTTTTTGCTGATGTATCTACTCAGAGCTTTTAAAAAACCCACCAGTGAAAGACATCAGCACAAATAAGAAAGGAATGTGACATGTTTAGATGTAAAGTGCTTTGTTTCTGATAACATCAATGATTTGACATTTTCTTTGTGTTTATTTATGGATAAAAAAAAACCAACTCTGTGTGGGAAGTGGAGGATGGATCTGGAATAAAATAGAAAATCAATAAACTTCTTTCCCAGGACACTTGGTTCTTCTATAAAAGCTCATCAATAGAATCTTTCATTTAGAAAAGACCTCATTGAGTTCATTGAGATCATTGAGTTCAACTGTCAATCCAACAGCACTATGGTTACTAAACCATAGTCCAGCAAAGTGTCATGTCCACACATTTCTTGAACACCTCCAGGGGTAGTGACTCCACCACCTCCCTGGGCAGTCTGTTCCAATACCTGACCAGTATCATGCAAAAAATCAATGAAAAAAAAAAGAAATAAAGTATGATCCAGGTCTTACACTAAAGATGAGAAGATACAGGACAAATCACATTTGGAATCATAAAACTGTTGTACAAAGTCCCTCCACAGCTCTTCTGTAACCCCCCTTCATGTACTGAAACACTTCTCTAAGGTCTCTCTGGAGCCTTCTCTTCTCCAGGCTGAACAGTTCCAACTTCCTCAGCCTGTCCCTATAGGGTAGGTACTCCAGTCCTCTGTTCATCTTCATGGCCTCCTCTGGACTCCCTCCAGACCCATGTCCTTCTTGTGTTGGGGGCCCAGAGCTGTGCATAGGACTGCAGAGGTGGTTTCATGAGAGTAAAGTAGAGGGGGAGAATCTTCTCCCTCATCCTGCTGGTCACAAGTACCTTTAAAGGGCTATATTAGTAGGAATGTTTAACATTCTTCAGAGGGCTCCAACAGCTCTGCTATGAGGACAGGCTGAGAGAGTTGGGGCTCTCAGGAGACCTGATAGTAGCCTTCCAGGATCTGAAGGGGGCCTACAGGAAGGCTGGGGAGGGACTATTGACAAGGTCTTGCAATGACAGGACAAGGGGTAATGGGTTTAAACTGGCAGAGGGGAGATTTAGACTGGATGTCAGGAGGAAGTTCTTTCCAGTGAGGGTGGTGAGACACTGGCACAGGTTGCCCAGGGAGGTTGTGACTGCTCCCTCCCTGGAGGTGTTCAAGGCCAGGCTGGAGGAGGCCTTGAGTGAGCTGTACTAGTGGGAGGTGTCCCTGCCATAGGCAGGGGGTTGGAACTAGGTGATCCTTGAGATCCCTTCCAACCTTACCATTCTATGATTCTTTAAAGTGAATATTTTGTTTTGTGAAGAAATGGCAACATGAGGAAATTACAGAAAATTTCCTTGTCCTAAAATGCGTGGAGGTTTCATTAAAATGTGGTGCCTCCTGAGATGCAGAACTCTGCTGTTGTGGCTCATTGTGTAGCACATTAAGGAGGCGATGGCTGAAATTCATTTCATAAATGGATAGGTAGCAACGGGCAATAAATTCCTTGCCCTGCTTGGTTGTTTCCATGCGTTTGTGATGTCACTCAGATAGAATTTGACTAGCAAAGTGGTAGTGAAGTCCAGACATTGTTAATTTGTTCTCTCAAAAACAAGTTTCAAAACCAAACTGATTGTGTTCCACTTTTATATGAACATTAAGATAATAGGATATGAGGAAGGGAGCCATCTAATAGCCAAAGTTCAGAACTGTACCCCTGGCACTGTCCATCCATCACAGTGTAATAAAGCAAACCCAGAGGAGGTCACAAAGATGGTCAAAGAGCTGGAGCACCTCTGCTATGAAGATAGGCTGAGAGAGTTCAGCTTGTTCAGTCTGGAGAAGAGAAAGCTCCAGGCGGGCCTTTTAGCAGCTTCCCAGTGTTTGAGGGAAACTATAGGAGAGCTGGAGAGGGGCTTCTGACAAAGGCATGCAGTGACAGGGTGAGGGGGAGTGGCTTCAAATTGGAAGAAGCTGGACTGAGATGAGACATGAGGTAGAATTTCTTATCCATGTGAGTGGTGAGGCACTGGAACAGGTTGGCTAGCGAAGTTATAGAGAGGCACTGGAACAGGATGTTTGGAGAAATGATGGAGGACTCAAGTCTGGAAGTGTTGAAAGCCAGATTGGTTGGGCCCTTGAACAAGCTGGTCTGGTAGAAGATGTTCCTGCCAATGGCAGCAGGATGGAATTAAATGACTTTTAATGTTTCTTCCAACCCAGACCAACTTACGAGTGGTCACAGCTCTTTGACATTATCTCATATCATACCAACTCATTCCAATAATATTCTAGTGTGCTTTGGAATGAAGAATATGTTGATATTATGGCAGTAATTGAACCTCATTTTCTTCTGGGAAGAAAAAAATAGGTGTAGCCTTTGTAGAACTGTAAAAATAGAAAATCTGAACTTCTCCTGGGCTGCATCAAAAAATGTATGGTCAGCAGATTGAGAGAGGTGGTTCTACCAGTGTGCTATGGTTAGACCTCACCTGGACTACTGTGTCCATCTCTGGGTCTCTGAAAACAGGAAGGATGTGGACCTGCTGGAGTGGTTCCAGAGGAAACCACAAGGATGATCAGAGGGCTGAGAGTTCAGCCTGAGGAAGAGAAGGCTCTGGGGAGGCCTTAGAGCATCATTTCACTACCTGAAGAGAACACCCAGGAAGGCTGGGGAGGGATGGTTTAGAAGGGCCTGTGGTAATAGGACTTGGGGAAATAGTTTGAAACTGGGTCAGAGCAGCTTTAGTTTGGACATCAAGAGGAAAATCTTCACAATGAGCAGTGAAATACTGGAACAGGTTGCCCAGGGATGTGACTGAGGCCCCATCCCTGGAGACATTCAAGGTCAAACTTGATGTGGTCCTTGGCAGCCTGCTCTAGTTGGAGGTGTCCCTGCTGACTGCAATGGGGTTGGACAAGATGACCTTTCGAGGTACCTTCTAACCCAATTCAATCTGCAAATCTCTGAATAAATATTTTCTCTACCTGAATATTTGTTTTAGGTTTTTCAACCGATGTACAAAAAGGGATGGACAATATTCAATTTTTGCTTTCTACAGCACAATGTTTTCCTGCTGTTTTCTTTTCCTGATGCAGAATCATTTTTTCCTACTGTGGGTTGGGGATTTCTTCCTACATCCATAGATATGTTCTCATGATTTCACTTATCATCCTGCATCCCAAGAGACAGGAGACTTTAGAACAGTTAATGATCTGTTTAATAATTATCCAGAACTGAACATTGTGTGTCTTGGCATATTGCAAGAAATTTGCATACCCAGAAGCTCAAAGGACCATATGTTTGGGGTTTCTACTCAGAGGTGTGTCCTGGTGGAATTTCTTCCATTTGTTCATTTATCTCAGAGTATTTTATAGGTAGATTAATCACTATGCATTTAGCCTCATCTTGAGGTGGCCGAGTCCTCATCCCTGGAGATGCTCAAGATCAGGCTTCGTGGGGCTCTGAGCATCCTGATCTAGTTTGGGATGTCCTTGCTTTTACTGAAGAAGCTTGGACTAGATGACCTTTAAAGGTCCCTTCCAAAACAACTATTTGTGAAGTAAGACTTTATTACAGAATCATAGAATCATGAAGCTTGGAAAAGACCTCTGAGAACATCAAGCCCAACCATCAACCCAATACCACCATGTCCATTAACCCGTGTGTCATGTCCACACATTTCTTAAACACCTCCAGGGGTGGTGACACTACCACCAACCTGGGCAGCACGTTCCAAGGTCAAACCATTTTTCCTAATGTCCAACCTAAACCTCCCCTGGTGCAGTTTGAGACCAGACCTTCTTGTCCTGTCATGTGTTCTTTGTGAGAAGAAACCAACACTCATCTCACTGCAACCTCCTTTCAGGGAGTTGTAGAGGGTGGTGAAGTCTCCTCTTAGCCTGCTTTTGTCCAGACTAAACAACCCCAGTTCTCTCACTGTTCCTCACCAGATCTGTTCTACAAACCTCTCACCAGCTTCACTGCTCTTCTGTGGACTTCAACATGTCATTGCTCTTCTTGGAATGAGTGCCCCAACTCTGAATACAGCACTCAAGGTGTGGCCTCACCAGTGATGAGACCAGAGGCATGATCACTTCCCTACTCATGCTGGCCACACTGTTGCTGATACAGGCAAGGATACTGATGGCTTTCTTGGCCACCTGGGCACTCACTGGCTCATCTTCAACCAACTATCAACCAACACTCCCAGGTCATTTTCCTGCTGGGCAGTTTCTAGCCACTGTGCCACAAGCCCAGAGTGTTCATGGGGTTGTTGTGACCCACAGACTTAGCACAATTATTCAGTTAAGTAGAAGAGAGTTCTATTTGAAGTTCAGTGGATAAAACCCCTTTCAACTTCTGATGTCTTTATCACAAGTGTTGTGACAATGGTGTTGATGCTGTGCATGAATCCCATACTGAGTTTGAGGAAAGGAAGCAAGGTCTTGAGGCAAGATACAAAGAAAGTAATAATAATAAGATAGAAGGCGTATGAATATCTCCTCTTATCTGCACCTCTAGCATGATTTATATTGTGTTACAGAAAATAAACAATACAGGTGATGAAATCTGTGTCTCTGAATAGTTCATACCATGCAAACTATTAAATTTCATGAATATAAGCAGAGGTCTCTTGAGAACAGAGATGTTAAACACATTTTAAGGGATGCCTAGTGACTGGGATATCAATTTTTGTCTATGACATCCTCACTCTGTTGTTTTAAATGATAAAATACTCTACAAAATTATTTCTACTTCTTGTTCCATTCATTGTTACAGAATCACAGAATGCCAGTTTGGAAGAGACCTCAAGGATCATCTGTCCAGCCTTTCTATCTAATATTCTAGTTGAAATGAGCTGGCCCAGCACCCTGTCAAGACGAACCTTCAAACCGTCCAGCGGAGAGGAAGCCACTGCTTCCTTTGGGAAATGATTCCAAAATCCAGCTGTTCTCATGGGGAAACATTTTCTTCTGGGGTCCATTGGGAATCTCCCCAGCAGTAACTCACATCCATCACCCTTTGTCTTCTCGATATGACTCCTTGTTAAAAAGGATGGCTCCATCCTCTTGGAGCTTTTCTGAACTTTTCTGTGGTGTGAAGGTCTACCCTAAACCTTCTCTTCTCCAGGCTGAACAAACCCAGCTCTAGTTTTGTTGCATTATTTGAAGGGGGCTCCAGGGGAGCTGGACAGGGACATTTGACAAAGGCATGGAGTGACAGGATGAGAGGGAATGGCTTAAAACTGGAAGAACCTGAATTCAGAGGACGCATGAGGAAGAAACCCTCCTCCGTAAGAGTGGTGAGGCACTGGAACAGGTTGCCCAGAGAAGTTGTGAAGGATGCAAGCTTGGAAGTATTGAAAAACAGATTGGATGGGGACTTGAGCAAGCTGGTCTAGTAGGAGGTGTCCCAGCCTATAGCAGGGGAGTTGATCTTGAAGGTCCTTTCCAACCCAACCCATTGTATAATAAATAGCATTCCGTCTTGGAAATTAGGTTAAATANGGGGACTTGAGCAAGCTGGTCTAGTAGGAGGTGTCCCATTCTATAGCAGGGGAGTTGATCTTGAAGGTCCTTTGGCCTGCAAATTGTGCCAGGGGAGGTTTAGGTTGGATACCAGGAAAAACTTTCTTCCTGCAGGAGTGATCAGGCACTGGAACAGGCTTCCCAGGATTGAATCACAATCCCTGAAGGTGTTCAAGAAACAAGTGGGCATGGTGCTTTGAGACATGGTTTCTTTGGCATGGTGGTGTTGGGTTGAAGGGTGGACTTGATCTTCAAAGATTTGTCCAACCAAAACAAATCTGTGACTCTATGAAATTAAAGATCTTTTGATTGAATGAGATGATTGGATCAGCAATGGTCATACAATACCTAATTTATGGTTTTCAGAGCTATTTTGAAGGTCAAAATGGCCTCTGGTCATTTTTGAAGTCATCTTCTGCTAGAAAATAATTTAACAAACATACTCAGTGGGGCAATTGAATTGGAACAACTCAAGGCTGAAAACTCATTTAAGGGAAATTATTTAATAGCTTTGGTGAATAGTTGGATACAACATTAGAGTAGCAGACACACAATTCAATTTCATAACTTCTTTCTTTTTCCACTCCAGATGCAGCTTTTGCTACACTCATGAGACAGGACAGCTTCATTGTCAGAAGTAGAGTATTAATCTCATGTTTATGTTTATTGAGACTAAGCTCACATTTAATGGAACCTTCCTTTTCCTGTTTCCTAGGATGTGAATTACTTAAAAATAAATAGCAAATTAATATCATTTCTGCTTTTAAGGTAGCAGGAGAATGTGATCAAAATGTTTAATTTTCTGTGGGTCATGACTAGCTGAACATCAGGAGGTGTTGCAGCTGTAGGAGAGACGGCTAGAAAAACAGGATGTGAACTCAACAGGAGATTAAAGCCAAAGTGGAAAGCAAACAAAAGTCAATGAAAACCAAACAAAACACAAAGAAAATAAAACAAAAATAAAAACAAAACCAAACAAGAATTAAACAAAAAGCAAAGTCAGGCAAAAAACAAAGAAAACTCTCTGTTACATAGATACAGAATCATTTTAGTTGGAAAAGACCTTTAAGGGAGTCCAGTCCAACCATTACATAACTTTACCAAGTTTGGTGCTAAACCATGTGCCTCAGCACCACAAACCAACATCTTCTTACTTTCTCACAGTGAATTCACCTTTCACTGAAACCAAAATCCATGTAAGGTCTTAGAAACTCCAAATGACCAACTCCAGTGTGTTTGTTTAGGGAAGGACAACATGGTTTTGTATTGTGTACCATTGATAAGTGACTGAGATTATTATATAGAATCGTAGAATTGGTTTGCTTGGGAAAACAAATCTTCAAAACCAACAACCCAAAGCCACCATGTCCACTAAACTGTGTCCCAGAGTGCCACGCCACAGGTTTCTTGAACACCTCCAAGGATGGTGCCCTCAGCACAGGAAGGACATGGAGGTGTTGGAGCGGGTCCGGAGGAGGGCCACAAAGATGCTCAGAGGGCTGCAGCAGCTCTGCTATGAGGACAGGCTGAGAGAGTTGGGGCTCTGCAGCCTGGAGAAGAGAAGGCTTCGAGGGGACCTGATAGTAGCCTTCCAGTACCTGAAGGGGGCCTACAGGAAGGCTGGGGAGGGACTATTTACCAGGTCTTGCAATGACAGGACAAGGGGCAATGGGTTTAAACTGGCAGAGGGGAGATTTANCCCTTCCAACCTTACCATTGTATGATTCTATGGTGACTCCACCACTTCCCTAGGCAGCCTATTCCAATACCTGACCACTCTTACAGTGTCTCATGGAGGCAGGGAGTTAACGTGGCTGAGTCAGGAATTATAAAAATAGAATTATTTTAATTTCCTGAAAACCCTCCCCCCAAACTCTATACAAAACTACTTCAAATTTGTTTACAGGTTCTAATTTGATTGGGAATTCTTCAACAGGATGTTATGGACAAATTTAGAGATTTAGAAAGTCAGGAAATGGAAAAGGCTAAGCTATAAACACAGCTTTACCCCACTATCAATCAGGCTGAGCAGAGAATTAAGGGAGGAGCAGCAGGCTTTACTCACAGAGGTGAGATAAGTATTGGGTGATGATCCCTTGCTGGGTTTCTTTGTGGCTCGGCTGCCTTCTGATGCTACAAGCAATATCCAGTGGTCTGGATCCAGGCACCAGAAATCCAAGGCAGGTGGAAAAGCTGCCAAAGTCAGAAGTGTCTCAAAACATGACTGTCACAAGGCAGAGATTCATGTAAGTGACGCTGCCACATCAGTGTTAGGGGAGAGCTAAATTGCTCAGGTCTCCCCCAGGGAGACCCCAGGGAACTGGCAGATGAAGTTGCCAAACCACTGTGCATCATATTTGAAAAGTCATGGCAGACTGGTGAAGTTCCTGCTGACTGAAGGAGGGCAAACATAACACCCATCTTCAAGAAGGGTAAAAAGGATGACCCTGGAAACTACAGACCTCACCTCTGTGCCTGGCAAGATCATGGAGCAAATCCTGCTGAAAGTCCTGCTAAGGCAAATGGAAAACAAAGCAGAGGTGATTGGTGGGAACCAGCA
>VWZE01005107.1:106073-119137 GCA_013396675.1 Eubucco bourcierii | reverse complement strand
TTGTGCTTGGGATTGTGCCTACCCAGGTGCAGGACCTTACACTTGGCCTTGTTGAATGTCATGAGGTTGGCCTGGGCCCCCCTCTCCAGCCTGTCCAGGTCCCATCATGCCTCATGATGTGTCATGCCTCAAAGTGTCATGTCCACGCATTTCTTGAGCACCTGCAATGAGTGCATGGACAAGATCTCTTAGGCTGCTCTTCTCCAGGCAGAACACCCCCAGGTCTCTATGCTGTTCCTACTCACTGTGATCCTCCAGGCCCCTCAGTATCTTCATGGCCTTCAGTTGAACTGTACCCAGGAAGTTCTGTGTCACTTTTGAACTGGGGAGTCCAGACCTGGACATCATAGTCCAAGGAACAGAATCATAGAATTGTTTCAGATGGGAAAGATCTCCAAGATCGAGTCCAGCCTTGAACCTAAGACCACCATGCCCATTAAACCATGTCCCCAGGTGCCATGTCCACGCATTTCTTGAACAACTCCAGGGATGGTGACTCCACCACTTCCCTGGGCAATCTATTCCAGGGTCTGATTACTGAAGGAAGAATCTGGAAGGTTGTCAGATTCACCTGTTTTGATTCATCATGATTGTGATTTTGCTCACTCTGTTGCAGTCACTTTTAATCAAATTCAGATTTTCTAGGTACTGGGAGAGAAAATCACTGCTTAATTATTTACTGCAGTGTAGTTTGATGCACAAGCTGGGCAGATGATACAGAACACTCCTTCCCCCCACCCTCTTTTCTTTTCTTTTTAGTTTTCTAGTTTAGGACCTTTTCCCATTAGATGTTCTCTCAGCATTTATCTGCTCTGCAAAGTGGTCAAAGGTGGCTGCCAATGGTTCAAGAATGATGGTGGTTCATAAATACTTCAGAGACAAACCACATCTGGCTCATCTCAGAACTTTTCTGTCTGCTAACCAAGTCTGACTGACACTTCTAGCACTTAGTTAATATTAATTATTAATGTTGAGCTTCTGGTCACAATTAACATTTTTGGTGAAGAATGAAGAAGAAAATATAGCAATGATTTTGCACTTCATTATATCATCTGATTTTGGTCCTTCTTCCTGCTAAGCACTAGAGGTTTTCTTGCTTTCATCTTTATTTTAATGAACTCGTAGAACTTTTTTAGCCTGATTTTTATGTAAGTTTCTTGTGGCATATTTTTGTTCCTCAGCCTCTCCCTGTGAGTTTCTTGTGGTATCTTTTTGTTTCACAGTCTTTCCATCTTTGCTCACACACATCTGCCTCATTGTTGCTTGAGTACCTGAGTAGTCACCCAGTTGATGGAGTGACACAGGGAAGAAGACTGTCCTCTTCAAGGCAAGAGGAACCTCACCTGCTGGAAAGTAGCTCTAAGAAGAAGGATGTGGGACTTCTGGTAGACAATAAGCTTACTATGAGGCAGAAATGTGCCCTTGTGGCCAAGAAGGCCAACAATATTCTGGGGTGCATCCAGAAGACTGTGGCCAGCAGGTCCAGGGAGATTTTACTTCCCTTCTATTCTGCCTCAGTGAGGCCACATCTGGAATTGTGTCTAGTTCTGGGCTCCCCAGAGCCTGTTCCTCCCTTCAGAGGGACAGGGAACTACTAGAGACAGTCCAGTAGAATCATAGAATCATAGAATAGTAAGGTTGGAAGGGACCCNACTTCCTCCTAACATCCAGTCTAAATCTCCCCTCTGCCAGTTTAAACCCATTGCCCCTTGTCCTGTCATTGCAAGACCTTGTCAATAGTCCCTCCCCAGCCTTCCTGCAGGCCCCCTTCAGATACTGGAAAGCTACTATCAGGTCTCCTCAGAGCCTTCTCTTCTCCAGGCTGAAGAACCCCAACTCTCTTCGTCTGTCCTCATAGCAGAGCTGCTGCAGCCCTCTGAGCATCTTCACGGCCCTCCTCTGGACCTGCTCCAACACTTCCATGTCCTTCCTGTGCTGAGGGCTCCAGAACTACACACAGTAGAGGCTCTAAAGGTGCTAAGTGTATGGAAACATCTCTGTGAAGAGGAAAGACTGAGAGACTTGGTGCAATTTAACCTGGAGAAGAGCAGCCTGAGAGGGGATCTTCTCAAAGCTGAGCAAGAACTAAAGGATGGGAGGCACAAGAATGGGGCTGGGCTCTTTTCAGTGGTGGTCAGTAACAGGACAAGGGGCAATGGGCACCAACTAGAACCCAGGAGGTTGCATTCGAATTTAAGGAGAAACTTCTTTGGTATGAGATGTTAGAGCCCTGGAGTAGGCTGCCCAGAGAGGTTGTGGAGCCTCTTTCTGTGGAAAGATTTCTGGCAGCCTACTGTATCTATGTAATTTTAGATAAATATATAGGTGTAGAATATCTGTTCTTACAGTCTTCAGAGTGTTTGAGAGTAAAAGGGTTATTTTTACTCTAACACAGGCGTGGACATGTCCATACCAGCAGACAAACGGAGCCCGGTGGGATTAAAGCTCTGTATGTGGCTCAACACCTTGTTGAAGATCAGGAAGCTCCAGAGGAAAAGTATTTTTCTTGTTTGAAACTTTGAAAGAGCCATTCTTAGGTAAAAAGAGAGGAGGCTTCTGATGTTAGTGATCTTGTCCCTTTCATGTTTCAAAAAGACTAAAGGAAAGATCCTCTTTGACAGGCCTGAGGTGGAAAAGCAATGGATTTCCCAACTCCAATATTTAAAGAAGCCCTCATAAAACTTGACAAAGGGTTGAGCTCTTCCTTTGTGGGATTAAACTTTTCATGGTACAGGAAGATATCCATTACTGTTTACCTATTATAATATTTCCCTTGTATTATAGGTGTATCGTAGTGGGGGTGTTGGAATCATTTTGGAGACTTCACAGCATCCTGCTTTTATCATAGAATAACAGAATGGTTTGAGTTGGAAGAGACCTTCAAGATCATCTAGTTCCACCCCTTCTGCATGGGCAGGGACATCTGCCACCACAGCCTTCTCCAGCCTGGCCTTGAACACCAGGGGGAATTCAGAGAATCTGAACCAAGACTGGGTTGCGTGAGGTGTTTAAGGGTGCCACAGTTATGCCCTTCTCTGGACACACTTCAGCACTGCAATGTTGTTCTTGGAGTGAGGGCCCCATAACTGAACCCAGGACTCAAGGGGTGGCTTCCCCAGTACTAAGTACAGAGGGACAATCACTTCAGTGAGAGTGATGGCCTGAAATTGTTCCAGCAGAGGTTGAGGTTGGAGATCAGGAACAGAAACAGTGGACAGGCATTGCAATAGCCTGCCCAGGGAGGTGGTGGGATCAAAATAAATCAGAATAGGCAAATCTGATAGCCTTCCATACCCTTCCTTCAGTAATCAGGTGCTGGAATAGGTTGCCCAGGGAAGTGGTGGAGTCACCAACCCTAGAGGTGTCCAAGCAACATGTGGAAATGGCACCTGGATACATGGTTTAATGGCTATGGTGCTGCTGGGTTGATGGTTGGACTCGATGGTCTTAGAGGTCTCTTCACCACAAACACTTCTACGATTCCCTGGATATTGCCTCTTTGCTCAGACACCTGCACCAGTGCATTGTTTCTTTGCAGCACAGGTAGACCTGAAAGGCAGCAGAGTTAGTCATTCACCCTACAAAGCACTGCTCAGACACAGGGAAGGCCACCAGTGCTTGTGCTGTTTCCAGGCCAACTGCTAGCCCTCAGTCCTTCAAGCAGACATAGCTCTCAGCCCTGTCTGTGGCACTCTTGCATGCCTTCAGCAAGATGTGAACTTTTCAGGCTGGTTCTTCAGCTGGCACAGCTGAGAACATGGAAACAAAAGCTGTATTTTCATTCCCCTGACTTTCAAATCAGCCAGGGGCAATCTAAATTCATACAGTAATTTACAGCAGCCTGGCTGTGCAAGGAGCATTTCTGGCAGCTGAGGAGCACCAGAGCCTGAGGTCATTCTCTATCGCTCCCCAAAGAGCCTGCATGAAGGAGTTAGAAAGTGAACAATATTCAGCTTTACTTTTGCTTCTTCATCTGGAATGTCTCAGAAGAGCTAGGAGGGAATTGATGGTTGTCCCACTGATGCTGTGACTTCACTTGGTTCCATTACTGAAAGGGAGTAACCTTTGAGGGAAAAAAAAACCCAAACAATTCTACATACAGATATCTGGTTATTAGTGACATGCAAAGAGGGTGGTGAAATACTGGAATATTTGCCTGGAGATACACTCCCTGGAGGCATTCAAGGTCAAACTTGATGGGGGCCTGAGCAACCTGATCCATTTGGAGATGCTGAGTTGTGGAGTGTGTCCAGATATGAGCAATGATACTGGTGAATGGTTTAAAGAACAAGTCTGGTGAGGAGCAGCTGAGGGACCTTGCATTGTTCTGTCTGGAGAAGAGATGGCTGAGGGGAGACCTCATTGATCTCTAAAAGTCCCTTAAAGGAGATCGAAGTGAGGTAGGGATCATAGAATCATACAATGGTAAGGTTGGAAGGGACCTCAAAGCTTCCAATCTCCTGCCATAGGCAGGGACACCTCCCACCAGTACAGCTCACTCAAGGCCTCATCCAACCTGTCCTTGAANCCCCTTGTCCTGTCACTGCAAGACCTTGTCAATAGTCCCTCCCCAGCCTTCCTATAGGCCCCCTTCAGATACTGGAAGGCTACTATAAGGTCTTCTCAAAGCCTTCTCTTCTCCAGGTTGAAGAGCCCCAACTCTTGTAGCCTGTCCTTTTTGTAGAGGTGCTCCAGCCCTCTGAGCATCTGATTGGTTTGTTCTCTCCAGTATTGAGATAGATCAAGAGGAAATGACCTGAAATTGCATTTGGGAAGACTCAATGCTCTTAGAGGTCTTTTCCAACCAAATAAATTATATGATTCTATGATTCAAAAACTAAGCAGTCAAAAGAACCTGTAGAGTTCTCAATGAAGGAGAGAAACCTTTCCTGAATCCCACAGGGGTTTGAATGCCTTTTAATGCCTGCCTGGATATTTAGAATTATAGAATTGTTTTGGTTGGAAAAGACCTCTAAGATCATTAAGTCCAACCTTCAGCCTAAGTCCACCATGGGCATTAAACCATGTCCCAGTATGCCATGTCCACACGTTTGTAACATATCTCCAGGGTTGGGGACTCCACCGCCTCCCTGGGTAGCCTGTTGCAGTGCCTGACCACTCTTGCAAGGAAGATTTTTTTTTCCTTAATATCCAACCTAAACCAAAGAGATTTGATGCCGGCAGCTCCAGTAAAGCTGTGCAATTTACAATAGTGTTAATTCTACATCTTTTTACTTCTGCAAGGGGAAAAAAAAAAAAACCAAAAACAAAACAAAAAACCCTAAACTACTAAATAATGCTTAAAAAAAAAAAATTTAAAAAACCCCAAACCTTTCTCAAACTTCTCCTTTCCTTACAACAGAAAGGAAAAACAACCAAAAAAAAAAAATCCTAATATCCCCAGCCTGCATATGTTATTGCAAAGAAGAATAGAAAAAGACTCAGTCGACATCACTGGGGACAAGTGTGGTAAACGATTCAAAATCCATGAAGTATATGGAAATAGAAGTGGTACAGAAGTGTTCTTGCTGTAATGGAACAAAAAGGGGGGAAAAAAAAGGGCTCTTTTTTTTTTTTCCTTTTTTTTTTTTTCTTCCCCAGCTTCTTTCTGCTCTGAGGAGAATGGTGGAAGTGCTAGAAGGCATCTCAGAATATCAATGCAGCCAGATTCCTCTTGTAGCCCACACAAAGTTATTATCCAAACAGAAAATCTCTATATTCATACTTTTAAACCACACATTTTATTTCTGTTCAGTTCTTGGCAGATCTGTGGAGGTTCTTGCATAAATTTTCCAGGATGAATAAAAGCCCTGTGTTTACAGTCCTGGCTGCTGTCTGTTGTGATGGGAGATAGCAAAACCTACGCCAGAAGACATTCATTAACATGGAAATCCAAGCAAACAGTCTCCCCCCACTGCTGAAATGCTACCCTGTGCTTCTGGAGTGCTTCTTTCCAACTGGTGATTTACCCATTGTGGAATTAATCTTCCCTAAAAATGTCTAATGATATCTTGCACTGATCTAATGCAGCCTTCTTATCACAGCAAATTGGTTACCTCGTTAATATTTCTGCTTGGCTGGCTTGGGTATATCATCCATTATTCTACCTTGTGCAACTAGGGATGAGAAGAGTTTTGCAGGGAGCAGAATTTGGAATCACAGAATCACAGAATGATTTAAGTTAGGAGGGACCATCAAGATCAACTACTTCAAACAACCAAACCATGGGCACCTTCCACTAGACGACCTTGCTCAAGGCCTCATCCAACCTGGCCTTGAATACCTCCAGAAAGGTGACATCCACATCCTCCCTGGGCAACATGCTCTAGTATCTCACCACCCTCTAAGTATTTCTTCCTAATCTCCAGTCTAAATCAATCCAATCATCTCAAAGCCATTCCCCCTTATCCTGGCATTCCGAGCCCTTGTCAGAAATCTATTCTCAGCTTTCTTGTAACCCCTTCAGCTACTGGAAGTCTGCTCTAAAATCTCCCTGGAGCCTTCTCTTCTCCAGGCTGAACAGCCCAAATATTCTCAACCTGTCCCCATAGGGGAGGTGCTCCAGCCCTCTGATCATCTTCATGTTACGCATCTTAATTTGTTCCCTCACCTATCCTTGCAAACTATTCCCATATTAATTATCATAATTATATTTCATGATTTTTAAGGTTCAAGTTGCAAATTCATGCCCAAGGGACTTCCGGTAACATCTGATACCTCATTGCTGAGAGCTGATGGCAAAGCAGCTTTCAAAGGTGACCTCTGCATTTGTAAGGAGTTCTTCCTTTGTAAGATAACACTTCTTAGCATGGTTTAGGTAAGAAGGGACCTTCAAGATTGTCTCATTCCTACTGTCCTACCATGAGCAGAGTATGTGGTAGCATAACCTCAGGTTCATGTTGTAAAAGACATTCATTTCTACCTACATTTTCCTGGACTCTGAAAACTCCGAGTGATTTAGATTAAATTGCCACAGTCAACTGCCCTCTCTTTTATTTCCTATCCCATCAGTCTTTGTGTCATATGCAAATTTAATCAGCTAAGGTTTTGTTTCATCATCTAGACTCTTGATAAGAATGCTCTGAATGCTGCTGCACCAGGAATCTCTCCCAGGGGACCTTGCTTGGAACAACCCCGCACATTGGTATCTGCCAATAAGCCCCTGTTTAATTCACCTAATGTGTGCCCTCTTGATTAAAACTCTTGCTTTATAGGAAATTAAAAGTACCATGTGATACAACTGGAAAAGCCTCAGAGAAGTCTGAAGGTGTTTCATCACCACAGCTGCCAGTTTTGTTTGACAAAAGCTGCTTTGCCATGAGGCTTGAGCAGTATTCAAGATGCTTTTTTGGTTTATGTTCTTCAGTAGAGCCCAGAAAAAGGGTGTTAGTGAGTAAGATCAAGGTAAATGTTTTCTGTTTCCTACTCTTGGAGATATTTTCCTGTCTCTTGTTTGTCTTGAAATATTCCCATGAGCTGGAAACCCAGTCAGAATCAGAATTCTAGGATCGTAGAACTGCTTTGGCTGGAAAAGACCTCTAAGATTATTGAGTCCAACCACCAACCCAGCACCATCATGGCCATTAAACCATGTCCCAAAGTGCTATGTCCACATGTTTCTGGAGCACCTTCGGGGATGGTGACTCCACCACCTCCCTGGGCAACCTGTTGACACAGACACAGTATCAGACACAGTATCACAAGGTTGGAAGAGACCTCAAAGATCATCAAGTCCAACCCATTACCACAGACCTCAAGACTAGACCATGGCACCAAGTGCCACGTCCAAACCCACCTTGAACACCTCCAGGGATGGTGACTCCACCACCTCCCTGGGCAGCCCATTCCAGTAGCCAATGACTCTCTCAGTCAAGAACTTTCTCCTCACCTCCAGCCTAAACTTCCTGTGGTTCAACTTGAGACTGTGTCCTCTTGTTCTGGTGCTGGTTGCCTGAGAGAAGAAAGTAACCTCCTCCTGGCTACAACCACCCTTCAGGTAGTTGCAATGCCTGACCACTCCTGCAGGAAGGAGATTTTTCCTAATCTCCAACCTAAGCCTACCCAATGCAATTTCAGGCCATTTCCTCTGATTCTATCACAGGGTGCTGAGAGAAGAGACCAGCCCCCAGCTCACTGCAGTCTCCTTTCAGGACGCTGTAGAGAGCAAGGAGATCTCCCTTCAGCCTCCTCTTATCTAGACTGAACTAGCTGCTCCTGAGCAGACCTGTTCATCAGATCCATTGCCTTTCTCTGAACCTGCTCCAGCACCTCACTGTCCTTGTAAGTGAAGTGTGCAGAACAACAGAAAACTTACATATCACTGAAAGAGATGAAAGGTTTATGTTTTATTTGTTGTATGAGGGGGAAAATTAGGAACTTGTCTTTCTCTGCACTTTGCAGAACTGTGTATGCAAGAAACTGATCTCTCAGTTTAACATTAATTTTTTTTTTTCTTTAAGTGCCAGAGACATCTCTAATAAATAGCAGAAGCTCTCAAGTTTACATTTCATCCATTTATCAGATTCTCTCTTGGCTGGTTTTGTCTCTGGAAGGGTAGCTGGGCAAATCACATCAAAGCCATATCTGACTGTCATCCAGCAAACCCACTCTCGCAGTGCTGCTTTCTTTTTTTCTCTCTTACCTCTTGGAATGTTTTTCAACATCTAATAAAATTTTATTTACTGGCAGCACCAAAATAAATAAATAAATAGATTTAAAAAAAAAAAAAAAAAAAAGTCAATAAATTTATTGAGCAAGGCCTGAAAGAGAAATGTCAGAGATGAATACATTTTAGCACATTGTTTACTTTATAATTCTATCGGCTTTGTTCATGGAATTCAATTCCTCTGTAGGCTTTGAAGCAGAACAGCACTAGAAAGTGGAGTCAGAGGACCCAGGATGAACAGCCTAAAAGAGATAACTGAGTTTTAGAGCAGTAAATAACTGCAAACATTATGATTTTGATGAGTATTTAATAAAATACAGGAGTTACTCTGTTACAGTCTTCCTACTAGTCTGTACAGCTCCATCAATACCTTCCTGGAAGACCATTTTTCTTTCACTTCATTTTTATAGTCAGACCATTAACCCTGAAGAGTCTCCTTGGCCCACTGTGGTCTAAATTTCTGTAAAGCATTTTGCTTCTCTCCTATCACAGTCAGTAAAACCCAAGGCTGGATCACACCACCTTGAGCCTAAGCTACAAATATCAGTGTTTTTAACATCATCCTCTGTGAACTTGCATAAAACTATTTCATCCTTAGTGATTTTGAAGAAGCTGTGGTTTCTGGGGTACAAATAGACATGTTTTCATTCCCTGTTTTAACATCTGAGTTATACAACCAAATCATATGCTCATGGAATTGTTGTGGTTGATCTAAGATCTTTAAGATCACCATCCAACTGTCAACCAATAACCACCATGGCTATTAAATCATGTCCCAGAGTGCCATGTCCACATATTTCTACAACATCTCCAGGGATGGTGCCTTTTATCACCTCCTGAGCAGCCTGTTCTGATATCTGACCACTCTTGCAGGAAATACATTTTTCATACTATCCAATCTAAACCTCCCCTACCACAGTTTCAGGCCACTTCTTCCTCTTCTATTACTTGTTACTAGGGAGTAGAGACCAACCCCTACCTCACCGCAACCTCCTTTCAAGGAGTTGTAGAGAGCAATAAGGTCTCCCCTCAACCTTCTCTTCTCCAAACTAAACAACCCCAGTTCCCTCAGCTGCCTCTCACCAGACCTGTTCTCCAGACCCTTCACCAGCATCCTTACCATTCTCCAGACCTGCTTTGGCACCCTAATATCCTTTCTGGAGTGAAGGGCCCAAAACTGAACCCATGTCTGAAGGTGTGACCTCACCGGTTCTGAGTACAGTGGCACGCTCACTGCCCTTATCCTGGCGATGACACTGTTCTGATCCAAACCAAGGTACTGGTGGATTCCTTGGCCACCTGACAAAAACTGTTGACAGCCATCTGTCAACCAGCCCCCTGCTCCCTCCCCAGTCCTTTTCTGCTGGGCACTTTCCAGCCACTTTGTTCCAAGCCTGAAGCATTCTCAGGGTTGTTGTGACCCAAGTGCAGGACCCAGCACTTGGCCTTCTTATACTTTATTCAACCAACCTCAGCCCATTGATGCAGCCTGTGCAAGTCCCTCTGCAGAGCCTTTCTACTCTCCAGAAGATCAACACCCCTACCCAATCTAGCATAATCTGCAAATTTACCAAGGATGCCTCTATCCTCACATCCAGACACTTGTAGCCCCAAACCCAACACCACAACACAATGGAACAAGAGAAAACAATTGAATCCAGAGCTGCACAACTGAACTGGATGGATGCATCAAGAGAAGCGTGGCCAGCAGGGCAAAGGAGGTGATTCTGCCCCTTTACTCTGCTCTTGTCAGACCCCACCTGGAGTACTGTGTGCAGTTCTGGAGCCCTCAGCACAGGAAGGACATGGAAGTGCTGGAGCAGGTCCAGAGGAGGGCCACAAAGATGATCAGAGGGCTGGAGCAGCTCTGCTATGAGGACAGGCTGAGAGAGTTGGGACTCTTCAGCCTGGAGAAGAGAAGGCTTCGAGGGGACCTGATAGTAGCCTTCCAGTATCTGAAGGGGGCCTACAGGAAGGCTGGGGAAGAATTATTTACAAGGTCCTGCAATGACAGGACAAGGGGCAATGGGTTTGAACTGGCAGAGGGGAGATTTAGACTGGATGTTAGGAGGAAGTTCTTTACAGTGAGGGTAGGGAGGCACTGGCACAGGTTGCCCAGGGAGGTCGTGGATGCTCCCTCCCTGGAGGTGTTCAAGGCCAGATTGGATGAGGCCTTGAGTGAGCTGTACTAGTGGGAGGTGTCCCTGCCTCTGGCAGGGGGTTGGAACTAGATGATCCTTGAGGTCCCTTCCAACCTTACCATTCTATAATTCTATGCTGAAAAAGAACATTAACCATTAGTGGAGGAGATCTCCACCCACTAAGAACCACAGGGGTGTAACTGCCTTTAGGGGGGAATGTAGAGATCACTCGAACCTCTTCTTTTGTTCCATTTTAAGTAGCATTTTAGTAACTTTCTAACAGTTCATCCTATGCTAACAGTAGTAAACACTCTCTAAGTTAGATATTTGCTTGCTGATGAAGAAATGATGAATAAATGATGAACATAGTGTGTGCATGTGTGTGTGTGTGTGTGTTTCTGTGTGTGACATGCAGCTACAAAATGAAAAATAATGTTTGGATGCTGAACCAAATAATTAAACCAGTTGCATTTACAGCAAATGTTATGTTCCAGTATAAATTAATTCTCTGCTACAGTAAATTACCAATATTGGTCTAGGCACTTAATGGAATTAGTGTCTATGGGGAAATACAAAATCCTCTGAATGTCTGGTCTCCAAAATCACAGACTCATAGAATAGGTTGAATTGAAAGAGACCTTAAAGATTATCAAGTTCCAACCTCTGCTATGGGCAAGGACACCCCCAACTAGACCAGGTTGCCCAAGGCCCCATCCAACCTGCCTTGAACACCTCCAGGGAGGGAGCAGCCACAACTTCCCAGGGCAACTTGTTCCAGTGTCTCATCACCCTCACTCTAAATAATTTCTTCCTAAACTCCAACCAAATGTCCTCTCTTCCACTTTAAAGCCATTGCCCCTCATCCTACCATTAAAACCCCTGTAAAAAGTCCCTCCATAGCTTTCACATAGCCCACTTCAAGTACTGGAAGACTGCTTTAATGTCTTCCTAAAGTCTTCTTTTCTCCAGGCTGAGCAACCCTAACTCCATTAGCCTGTCCCCATAGGTGCTCCAGTCTCTGATCATCTTCATGGCCTCCTCTGGACCCACTCAAGCTGTTCCATGTCCTTCCTGTGCTTGGTGCCTCAGAGCTGGGTGCAGTACTCTAGAGCAGAGTGCAGGGGTAGAATGTCAAGTTACTGGTAAGAAAACCCTGAAGAATGAAGAAAAACCTTGAATTGATCCCTCTGAAACATGAAAGCACCTCTTTAGATATGGGATGCTTGGCACTGAACTCTTACTGAAGTGCTGAAGCCATTTCTCTGGTTTTCCTGAGCTTAGTTTCTCTCTTTTTTTTTTTTTTTTTTAATCAACAGAACATCCATCTTTGATTGCTAGGGAGTGTCCTGGAAGATAAGACTTCCTGTCTACTCTTCAACAGGGCAAGTGCAATATGACAAAGTTCCCTTCAAACTCAGACAAGTGTTCTAGCAGCTAAGGTACTGGAACTGACTTAACAAAGAATGGATTTCCTCTTTGCTATGGTTTGTATGGGGAAGTTGCACCAGGGGAGATTTATGTTGGATCTTGGTAGAAATTTCTTCAGTGAATGGTCTCTCAAAGACTGGAACAAGCTGCCCAGGGAGGTGGCTGAATCCTCATCCCTGGGGGTGCTGTAAAGATGCAGAGATGTGTTTCTGAGGGATGTGGTTTAGCCCCAGTTTTGGTGGAATTAGAGAATGGTTGGACTTGATGGTACTAAAGGTCTTTTCCAACCATTGTTACTGATTCGTTTCTGGTGAAAGGAATTGAGAATAGAAAAAACAATGTGTATAGCAAAATGAACAGAATTTTTAAGCCAGTTTTGGAAACCTTTAGCATCCTCTTCCTTAAGAGGATGTGGTTGTGTGATCTGGCCTGCAGTTTCTATGAACCAAGCTAAAGATTAAAAGTGTAAATAGTGTGAAGCATATGAGAGGAGCTGTGCTGTGTAGCTCTCACTGGTTTCTGTGGGACAACACTTCCTTGATTAGAATTTTCTAAAGGCAAGATTCGTGTTTACAAGAAAAATCTGTGCAAGGCAAGCAGCTTATGAACTGGTTTATCAGCAATAACAGTGTCTGGAGCCAGAGGCTGGAAGATTTACCTCCTATCCAGCCATTTCCAATGCCTCTTTCACCAAAAAAAAAATCAATGAATGACTTTAAGTTAAGACAGGCAGATCAGCAGAGCTGGTTTTAGCCCAAGGGTCTGGCTCAGCAGTCTGGGAGATGATGATCAGCTGAGGGTTTGGCTGAGGGGGAAAAGCCAGGGATGGG
>VWZE01005107.1:58130-103677 GCA_013396675.1 Eubucco bourcierii | reverse complement strand
ACTCCAGGTGGGGTCTGACGAGAGCAGAGTAAAGGGGCAGAATCCCCTCCCCTGCCCTGCTGGCCACGCTGCTCTTGATGCAGCCTAGGACTCGGTTGCTGTCTGGGCTGCATGTGCACACTGCAGGCTCATGTTGAGCTTTTCATCAACCCAGACCCCCAAAAGCCTGGTGTGTTCATGAAGTTCTTGTGACCAAAGCACAGGACTAAGCACTTGGTCTTTTAGAACCTCATCTAACTGACCTCAGCCTGTTCAGGTCGTCCTGCAGAGCCTTTCCACCCTCCATCAGACCAACACTCCCACCCTGTTTAGTGTCAGTTGCAAACTTACTGAGGGCATCTCAATCCTCTCATCCAGATCATTGATAGAGATACCAAAGAGACTTGGTCCCAATACTGAGGCAATACTTGAGTGAGAATTTAGTCTTCTCACCAGCACAACTACTAAATCTTTCAGCTTTCCTGTCTTTAATTGAATATGCTTCAAATCTTTCTGCTTTCAAGTACTTTGAGCCTTTCTTCTCACAAAAGAACATTAGCTATGCTACAAAATCTACCTTGTCACAATGTTGACAAGATGCACATGAAATGAACTAAGCCACTGGTATCATTATGAGTTTCTTTTATATACTGATTTCATTTTTCCTGCTTCTCTCCTCTCCTCGAGTCTCCTCAAGTCTCCTTGAATTTCCTCTCCTCTCCTTGAGTCTCCTCTCCCTCTCCTCTCCTTGAGTCTCGTCTCCTCTCCTTGTGTCTCCTCTCCTTGTGTCTCCTCTCCTTGTGTCTCCTCTCCTTGAGTCTCCTCTCCTTCTCCTGGAGTCTCCTTGAGTCTCCTCTCTTTGAGTCTCCTCTCCTCCTCTCTCTGCCCATTCTCTTTGTACTTCAGAGCTCCTGGGGAGCAGGAACTGATTGTGAAGGTACTGATAGTTAAGTTATTTGCTTTGGACTTTCTTGGGTTTTGTTGGTTTGGTTTTTAACCCAGAAAATGTGTGGGTTTCACTAGTCTATAAGCACTCACTTTGGAAATAATTGGTATAACTATCTAAAGGTTTGGAGGATTTCTCCAGCTACTATTTAATAAATCCTACTGGAGTGGGAGTCTCAAAGGAGTGAAACTCACAGTGGTGCTGCTCTGATGGGCAAATGAACTCCAGCTGCAACCAGAATGTTCTCTTGCCAGTGGGATGCAGAGACCCTTACAGGTTCAGGAGGTGTGAGCACCAGTGACTTTAACAAGCCCAGGAGCAGCAGGAGATTGCTTCGTTTCTCTCCACAAGTTGGAGTAGTCACACTGTGCTCATTTTTTAGAAGCTGAATTTTCTAAAATAGAATGCCTTTTGGTCATTAGACCCTGAGTTTAAAGTAGGTAGAGTCACCCTGAGACCATCAGAAGCAGCCAGGAGCATCCTGCATGAACCAGAAATACATGTTAAGATGAATTATCTAACGTGGCAGTCAAGAACCTCCACTACAAAGCTGCCTCAAAAACACAGTGGAGGGCAGAAATTCTACTCATATCCCTACTTCCCTTCAACTGACTTTAACTGACAACAGTCCTTCTCTCCTGCTCTTTGTGAAAATTAAACAGAAGACATCCCCCTACCCAAATAAGCCTGTGTAGAGAATTCTGTAAAGTAAGTGAGTGAATTCTACAGTCAAATTATAGAATGATTTTAACTGGAAGGCACCTTGAAGATCATCTAGGTCCGTGGAAATTTTAGAGCAGGTCCAGAGGAGGCCACAAAGATGATCAGGGGACTGGAACACCTCCCCTGTGGGGACAGGCTGAGAGAGTTTGGATTCAGGAAGTCTTTCTGTCAGTCTTTTAGTATTTGAAGGAGGCTGCAAGAGAGCCAAAGAGAGACTTTTGGCAAAGGCATAGAGTGATAGGACAAGGAATAATGGTTTCAAACTGAAAGAAGCTGGAATGAGATGAGACATGAGGAAGAAATTCTTCCCTATGAGGGTGGTGAGGTACTGGAACCATTTTGATTCGTGTTAAAAAGTTGTGAAATCTTAAACTTAAATTCCCCATTAACTATTTCACCCTTCTTAGCTGCTTTGTCAAGTGAGCTCAAGGTTCTTTAAATACCAGAATGCCAAGATCTCAAGTACGGATATGAAGGAAGCCCATATGGTGTGAAGTAGGAACCAGGCATATGGAAGCCCTAATTAACCCAGGCAAGTGAGAAAGCAACAGCTGGAGAAACAGAAATAAGATCAGTTCTGCTCCTTGGGAAGCTAAGTTTCAAACCCAGTTGGATAAAGGGAGGGCTGCCCCCAGTATCAGGTGATAGAATAAGAGGAAATGGTCTGAAATTATGCCCAGGGAAGTTTATGTTGGATCTTAGGGAAGAATTCTTTCCTGCCATAGTTGACAGGCTTTGGAAGAGGCTGTCTGCTTAGGTGGTGGAGTCACTATGCCTGGAGGTGTTCAAGAATTGTGTGGACATGGTACTTTGGAAAGTGGTTCAATGGTCATGGTGACGTTGGGCTGACAGTTGGAATCACAGAATGTTAGAGGATGGAAGAGACCTCCAGAGATCATCAAACCCAACCCTTCTGCCAAAGCAGGATCACCTAGGGCTGGTCACACAGGAACATATCCAGATGGGTCTTCAAAGTCTCCAGAGAAGGAGACTCCACAACTTCTCTGGGCAGCCTCTTCTAGGGTTCCAGCACCTTCACAGTAAAGAAGTTTCTCCTCATGTTGTGGGTTGCTCCCTGTGTTCCAGCTTATATCTGGTGTTTCTTGTCCCATCACTGGCAGCCACTAAAGAGAGACTATCCCCTACATCCTGACACCCACCTCTTAACAAGATGTCCTCTCAGACTTCTCTCCAGACTAAACAGCCCCAGTTCTCAGTCTTTCTTCATAGGAGAGAGTCCCCAAACCATCACTGCAGCTTTCAGCTGGGCTCTCTCCAGTAGATCTCTGATCTCAATGATCTTAGAAGGTTTTTCCAGCTGGAATGATTCTAGGATGGATTACAGGGTGGATTCTAGGATTCATAGGGCCTAGGATTCTAGGATTCTACTAACTTCTTGAAGTATGTCAATGGAATTCCAATTTCTAAACCTTATAGAAATGGCATGGATCAAAAACTGTGACAATATAATGCCATTTAAAAATAATAACTGCTGACTGAAGATAATAATATCAATAATACACCCATTATCATTTATTATAAACTCCAGATACTGGGTTTTTACGTTTGGAAACAGTAAGAATTTCCATATCAAGTGCTCAGATCCTTCCAACACCTTTCAATACAAATCAGAATGAGGAAGAATAAATGGAGGGGTTTTTTCTCTCCTCCTGATTTATGTTTTTATTTTTGCTTCCTTTTCAGAAAACAGAAGAAATATTTTACACTGCTGCTCCTTTTGATGCTCATATTGAATTTTTGATGATGCTTACAGCCTTGCAATTTTCCTTGACAATAAGATAGAAACCAATGGGGTGGAAAGTGGTTATATATTATAAACATGATGCTCTTGGAGTAAGGGTAATACGACAGAAATCTGATAATCATTTCTCCAACAGTATCAGTCTTGTGCCACACAATCACAGAATGGTAGGGGTTGGATGTGACCTCTGGAGATCAAGCCCAACTGCCTTGCCAAGGCAGGGTTACCCAGAGAATGCCATGCAGGAACAGGGCAGGCTGGAATGTCTCTAGAGATGGAGACTCCACAAACTCTCTGGGCAGGCTGTTGCAGTGCTTCATCACTCTTCTATAAAAGAAATTTTTTCTCATGTTTGGATGGAACTTGTGATGTTCAAGTGTCCATTATCCCTTGTCCTGTCACTGGGCACCACTGAAAACAGACTTGTCCCATTTTTCTGACACCCACCCTAGATCAGGTTGCTCAAGGCCCCATCCAACCTGGCCTTGAACACCTCCAGAGAGGGCAGCCTGTTCCAGTGTTTGGCATATGGGGATTTTGTTCTACTCTCTGCTTGCTTGTTTCTGTTTTATCCCTCTTTGCCAAGCCTGCTTTGTCTGCTCCTTTTCCTCATGAATCATACATTGAGCAGGGGTGGCCCATCCAGAGAGGGGGCATCCATAACCTCCCTGAGCAACCCTTCCATTGTCTCACTGTCTCATCTCATTAGGATGAGTTGAGCAACTGTCACAAATCTGGTAAGAAATTCCAAATGGGAATGTAGCTGCTTGGGTTGGGCCACAACTGCATTATACCTATTATACAAAAGTTTGGATTTGGAAGGGTCCTTCAAGATCACCTAGATTCAATCCCACTGCTGTGGGCAGAGATACTTTCTGCTAGACCAGGTTGCTCTAGCCCCTGTCCATTGCTCAAGGCCCTGTTCTGTATACCTTTAGGAAGCTCCTATCTTGGAAAGTGCTGAGGTTTTGGTGTCACTTTGTCCTTGTCTAAGAAGGCACTATAAAAGATCCATTAGTATGCTGCACCCAGAGGATGTTTTACTGGAAGTGAATGCTGATGGAAGCAAGGTGTGCTTGGTCATCAGCAGGTCATCACAAGTCTTCTGTAGTGCCTCCTCCAGGAAGGGTTCCTGTTGCCTGCCAGATTGACCATTGCACATCTATAAAAGTGTAGAGTGCTGTCTTAAATTAAGATATGTTTTATTATTTTACATATATAATTTCTGAGTGTGTTGTCATTATCAGCACTAAAATAATAAATTAGTGAAGTCTCTTCGGCATGAAGCTGAATATCTGAAATCAAATCAAGGACTGATTAAAGGCAAGACAGAACTGAAAGGAGGAAACTCTTTGAGTCTTTGAACTGTTAGAAACTACAAAGGTATCTTGGATAAAATTGAACATGAACCAACAGTGTGCTCAGGTGGTCAAGAAGGCCGACAGCATTCTGGTCTAGATCAGGAATAGTGTGGCCAGCAGGAGCAGGGAAGTGATTGTTCCTCTATACTCAGTGCTAGTGAGGCCATATCTCAAGTACTGGAATCAGTTTCGGGGCCCTCACTCCAAGAAAGGCATTGAGGTGCTGGAGCATGTCCAGAGAAGAGGCACATTCTTCTTAATGCACCCCTGCAGATCATTTGCCTTCTTGGCCACAAGGACACATTGCTGTCCCAAGGATAACTTCTTGTCCAACAGAACTCCAAGGTTTTTCTCTCTGTAGCTACTCTTAAGCAACTCAGCCCCTGTCTGTACTGGCTCATGGTGTTGTCCTTCTCTATGTGCAGAACTCTACACTTCTCCTTGGTGAACCTCATGAGGTTCCCATTTACCTAACTCTCCAACCTGTCCAGGTCTTACTGAAAGGCAGCACAGCCTGTTGAGGTGTCACTCACTCCTCCCAGCTTGGTACTATCAGAAAATTGGCTGAGGGTCCACTTTATCCCCTCTTCCAGGTTGCTGATGAAGATGTTGAATAAGACTGGGCCCAGTCCTGACCCCTGGGGAACACCATTGGTACAGGTTTCCAACTGGACTCTGCAGCCCTCAACACAACCCCATAAGCTCTGCTGCTTAGCAAGTCTTCCATCCATCTCACCACCCACACTTCTCACTGAAAGTGAGAAAAACGGATACAGTTCTGGAGCCCCCAACATGGGAAGGACATGGAACTGTGGGAGTGAGTCCAGAGAAGGCCACCAAGATGCTCAGAGGGCTGGAGCAGCTCTGCTATGAGGACAGGCTGAGAGAGTTGGGCTCTTCAGCCTGGAGAAGAGGAGGCTTCAAAGAGACCTTATAGTAGCCTTCCAGTATCTGAAGGGGGCCTACAGGAATGCTGAGGAGGGACTTGTAATGACAGGACAAGGAGTTTAGACTTGCAGAGCGGAGATTAAAACTGGGTGTTAGGAAGAAGTTCTTTCCAGTGAGGGTGGTGAGACACTGGAACAGGTTGGCCAGGGAGGTTGTGGTTGCTCCCTCCCTGGAGGTGTTCAAGGCCAGGTTAGATGAGGCCTTGAGTGAGTTGTACTAGTGGGAGGTGTCCCTGCCTATGGCAGGGGGTAGGAACTAGATGATCCTTGAGGTCCTGTCCAACCGAAAACTTTCTATTATTTCATGATTCTATGATTCTTTAATTTGTTTTTCTTGACCTAAATTCTTTGCATAGAGAGGAAAAAAATTGTTCTTTAAAGGACCACACTAAACATTTGGAAAAAAAAAAATACATATATATTGCAAACCCCATGGAGACTGCAGAAAAATTGACTGTGCTAAAGGCGGAATCATTGATTTTTTTTATTATTTTTTTTTTTTCATTGCTTCAGCAAGACTCACCACTGTGTGAGAAGCTCCATCAGGAAAGGGGACATGAAAGGTTGTTAGAAAAGCTGGCCAGAATTTAGATGAGCTACTTTTAGTGTACTTAGAGAAGTTTTAATATCTTCCTTAATAATAAAATTCATTTATATCCCAGGCGTCAGGTTATTGGTCTCTTGGCCTCTTGGAGGAAGTAATTGAGCACCTGTATGGGGACAATGGGAGTTGAGGAGCTCTGATTAGTTTTCTCTAGTTATAAATTATTTATCACCTCATTCCATTTCCCTCTTTACACCTATTGGGACGTTTTCACAGTCATGTTGCATAATAAGAAAGAGATGATCAGGCTCCTATTTGCTCTGCTTCACCCTCATGAGCCATTTAGCATTTTGTAATTCCACCAGCCAAAGCTATCTGATCAGCAGAAATGGAGTGAGGGCTTTAGAGATGCTGTTCTGGTAGATGATTTCTTTTCTGGAAAGGTAATGACTGACTCGTTTAAAAATGGGTAAATTGGCTAACAAATCCATGCCTCTGCTGTTCTACAGGACACCCACTGCTGAAAGAGCAAATAAGACTCCTGCTTCCAAAATAGGAACATCATAAAATACATGCAAAATGCTCATTTCTATTCATGGTGAAAGGGACCACCACGTTTTAACATCACTTAATACATTTAAAGCCTTCTTGTGCATAGTCACATTTGGAAAACAGCTTGCTTAGTGTAGAAAATGTTACAGTGACCTGTAAAGTTCTGTGACTTTTCTCATCCCTTTCCTTCTGCACACCTTTAACATTAGAGAAATAGAATCACAGACTGGGTTGGAAGAGACCTTCAAAGGCCATCTCATCCACCTTGCTGCAGACATTAGGGACACAGAATGAATGGTTTGGGTTAGAAGAGACATTAAAGGTCATCTAATTCCACCCCCTCTCTGCCATGGGCAGGGACACCTTTCAGTAAAAGAGGCTGCTTATCATCTTATCCTACCTGGCCTTGAACACATCCAGAGAGGGGACATCTGCATCCTCCCTATGCAATCTGTGCATCAACTAGAGCAAGTAGCTTTACACCATGGTTTCTTTTCCAAAAACTGGATATAAGAAAGAAGTAAGGGTGGAGAGACACTGGAACAGGTTGCCCAGGCAAGTCATGGATGCTGGAGGTGTCCAAGGCCAGGTTGAATGAGGCCTTGAGCAACCTGGTCTAGTGGAAGGTGTCCCTGGTCATAGCAGGAGGGTTGAAACTACATGGTCTTGAAGATCCCTTCCAATCCAAGCCATTCTCTGATTGTGTGATCTGCAGGTGAGACAAGGATGGTGATGTGCATTTGAAAAGTTGTGAGTCTATAGTCAGCTTTATCCTGAGAGCAGAAGTTTAACCTTTTGTACTCCTTGACTCCAGCCCATCAGTTTGGATTAAACTGGATTAGACCAGTGCTCTCCCGAGACATTTCACTGCAGTGTACCCAAAATACACAATCATCAAGTGTTTGTGGATGCAACTAAAACTTAGACTATGCAGAAATTTCCAGGATAAAAGGGAGCACATGGAGTAAGATTCACAATACATTGAGCAAATCCATTGATTCTTAACCAATATCATTACATTCCACATTATCCTCAGATTTTCTTTTTTCCTCACAGATGGCAACCAAGCCTCATTAGACCAGAAACACAACTTCATTTTTTAATGTGTTTTGTTTTTAAACAAGACAAGAAATAAAATGCATCCACTTTCTGCTCTTAGCCAAAATTGACTTCTTTAATACTGGAATAGCTTTCCACTGAAATGTAAGACTGTTATGAGTATGGAACACCTTGAGTAACAACAATTCCATGAACATGAGTGTGGAACACCTTGAGTAACAACAATTCCATGAACATTCCAGGCTTAGAGCAGAGTGACTGGAAACTGCCCAGCACACAAGCACCTGAGGGTGCTATTTGACAGTCAGCTGAAGATAAAATAGTGTGTGCCCAGGTGGCCAAGAAGGCCATCAAGGACATCAACCTACATCAAGGAGCAGGGAAGTGATTGTCCACCTATACTGGACACTGTTGCGGACTCTCCTTGAGTGCTGTGTTCAGTTTTGGACCACTGACACCAAAAAAAGACATAGAAGTGCTGGAATATGTACTCAGAGAAGAGTAAGTAAAGCTGGTGAAGAGTCTGGAGTGGGTGAGAAAACCATGTTACTCCTTGCCCTGTCGCTGGGCACCAGGGAAAAAAACCTGGTCCCATCTTCCTGACACCCACCCTTGAATCATAGAATCATAGAATCACAGAATCATAGAACCATAGACTCATAGAATCAGAGTCATAGAATCATAGAATAGTAAGGTTGGAAGGGACCTCAAGGGTCATCTAATTCCAACCCCCTGCCATAGGCAGGGACACCTCCCACTAGTACAGCTCACTCAAGGAATGACTCCATTTGAATGAAGTATATTGGTCAAGATTCATGAGACCCTCCCTCAAACTGCTGTTCTCCAGACTAAAAAGCCCTGATTCTCTCAGTCTTTCCTCATAAGAGATACTTCAGTCCCCTTAGCATCTTTGTAGTTCTAGAAGAGCTTTCCACTCTTGATGAAAAAAAAAACAAATCATATTAAAAAGCAATTAAAAATCTGATCTCTCTCTATGCCCTCAGAGAGGCGATGAATGAGATGGCTAGAGAAATAATAGACACTTTACTAGAATCATATTTTAATTAACATTGATTAAAACAACACTTTGTATAAACTGAAACATGATTTCCCTCACAGGATACAGTTAAAAATTGCATTTTCCAATAAACTGTTGCTTTGAAATCCTATAAAAATCATCTGTTGTTCATCATCAACTTGGAAAACTGTTAACGAGTTGTTGTGGTCAAATATTTCCATTACCTGCTGGATCAGGAATGCTCAGGCTGCCCTGGGGAGTGGCAGAGTCACCACCCCTGGAGATAGTGAAGAAATGTGTGGACATGGCACTTTGGGGGCATCATTTAATGGTGTTTTCAGGTCGATGGTTGGACTCAATGATCTTAGAGGAATTTTCCAACCAAAACAATTTTGATATTCTGAGATGAAGTGGAGCAAAAAAAAAGGCCATAGAGAAATTCCTCCCAGAGACTGACTCTGAACCTCAAAGAAACATTTGTAGGGGATTCATGGAAATGGTTGACTCTGAAGTGGAATAAGGAACTGCTGGAGAGAGTCCAGCACAGGGCCACAAAGATGCTGAGAGGACTGGAGCATCTACCTTATGAGGAAAGACTGAGAGACCTGAGGATGGTTAGCCTGGAGAAGAGCAGAGTGAGAGGGATCTTTTCAGTGGCCATTGATAGCTAAAGGGGGAGTGTCAATGGAGCAGAGCCACACTCTTCTCAGTGGTGTCCAGGACATGACAAAGAGACAGTGGATACAAACAGGAACACCGGCAAACATAAGAAAAATATCTTCACTTTGAGGGTGGCAGAGCCTTGGAGCAGGCTGCTCTGAGAAGTGGTGGAGTCTCTATCTTTGGTGGCACTCCAAACCCATCTGGATGCATTCCCAGATGATCCAGCTCTACCAGGGGGGTTGAACTGGAATCGCAGAATCATCGTAGAGTCGTAGAATCATTATAGACTCATAGAATGGCTGAGATTGGAAGGAATATTGAAGGTCATCCACTCCAATCTCCCTGCCATGGGCAGGGATGTCTCTCAGCTAGACTTGGTTGTTCAACCAAGTCATAGAATCATCACTGAATCACAGAATGGTTTGGGTTGGAAAAGACCTTCAAAATCATACTGTCCCTACCCCTCTGCCACAGGCAGGGACACCTTCTGCTGGATCAGATTGCTCGAAGCCTCATTCAGCTTAATCCTAAACACTTTCAGGGATGATATTCAGAGATCCCTTGCAAGCCCCAGCATCCTATGATTCAGTGAATAAAAGCAACCCAATGTGACTTTCCAGAATGAGCAGTGCTCAAATAAAAAAGTCTAACATGATCCCTGAGGAGATAAACCGTGGAGCATGAGCAAACACCCAAATTCATTATACATGACATGGGTAACATGAAGTTTGGAATACCCTTATTAGAAGTCACTTTTATTGTTATAAACTGAAAATTGCAATCTCTTGAAGGAAAGGGCCATGAGCACTCCAGCATCTGTAAAAAAAATTCTCTAACTGAATAATAAACATAATGTGTCCTGCTCTTAAAAAGGCAACAGCTGAGAATTGATTTTGCTATGCTGTGTAAGTAGCTTCACAGAGAGAAAATACCTACGCTAAAAGGCTGTCTCATCTGGTGGGAAAAGGCTTGCTGAAAAATGATGGCTTGGAGCAAGGACTTCACTATCTTCAGATAAGAAGTAAAGCACAGAGATTGAACACTATATCTAATTAACTGCTGGAACAAATGAGTAGAGGCGTGGAAGATTTTCTGTCTTTAAATACAGAGTGACCAAGTTCCTCAACAGGAGGCATTAGCCAAATGTGGCAGAACATGGTGTAGAGCCAGTGAGTAAAACTGAAGCATCTGTGATATACAGAGGATTTTATGGCTAAATTAAGAGTTTCCTACAAAATCGTTTTGGTGGGAAAGGACCTCCTGACATCATAGAGTCCAACTGTCAACCCAACACCATCATGACTATTAAAACCTGTGTCAAAAAGCCAGATCCAAGCGTTTCCTGAGCACCTCCAGGGATGATGGCTCCACCACCTCCCTGGGTACCCTATTCCAATGCCTGACCCCTCTTGCACAAAACAAATTCTTCCTAATATCCAAACTAAACCTCCCTTGCACAATTTCAGGCCATTTCCTCTCATTCTAGTACCTGATATTAGGGAAAAGAGACCAACCCCCACCTCACTCCAATCTCCTTCAATAGCTTTGTTGACCTTCTCTGGACATGTTCCAGCACCTCAATGTCCTTCTTGGAGGAGGAGCCCAATTTTGGTCTTTAGTTGTAAAACTTTTTTCAGATAGGGGGGAAAAAAAACCCAGAAGAAAACTAAAGAAGAAAACCCTATGTCCCAGCTTTGAAATGCTCCCCTTTGTACTCCAGCTGAGATGAGGAAGAGGACAGTCTCATTTCAGTGTCCCGTGACAGGACAAAGGACAATGGATACAAACTGAAACACAGGAAGTTCCACCTCAACATGAAGAGAAGCTTCCTTGCTGTGAGGTTACTGGAGCCACAGAGCAGGCTGCCCAGAAACATCTCACTCTGACCCATCTGGACGTGTTCCTGTGTGGCCTGCCCTAGGTGATCCTGCTTTGGCAAGTGGATTAGACTTGGTGATCTCCAGAGGTCCCTTCCAACCCCTTTCTGTGATTGTATGATTGATGACTCTTCCATAGTTTGTTAAAACTTAGATTTTGACTCATTTGGGATCCTGCATGATGTGTAAAATCCTAGTGAAGAAATTCATCATGTTTTTAGGCTCTTTTAGTCCATCCTCATTTTGGCTCTTAGCATCTAGTTTTACATTCAGGAGGAGTTTTTCTGGAAGTTATTTAAAAATAAATAATGCTGTGTGTCTTTTTTTTTTTTTGTGTGAGCTTTTTAAGTACAGAACTGAGCGAAAAAGAGTAGCAGAAACTCTCTGAGCTTTAAAATTGGTTGAGGACAAAAACTCTCGAGCTTTCTATATTGAAGAAGTGGGAAGATGAAACATATGTTTGTACTTGCTACCATATTTATTTGCATATGCTGCCTTCTAGATGATCAGATGGGCCTTTTACCTTTTGGCAAGATGACATATTCCAAAGAAATACTTACAATGTGGTCGAAGTTTGGAGAATGTACTCATCCCATATTGTGCTTATTTCATCTGCTCATTGTGTAGCACTGCAAAGGCTGCACACAGGTGGCTAAAACCACTTCATCAGGTTCACCAGATCAAGCATCCTCACTGCCGAGGCCACACCTCACCTACTGGGCTCAGTTTTGGGCCCCTAAGTCTAAGAAGGACATTGAGCCTGAACCTGTCCAGAGAAGGGTAATAAAATTGGTGAAGGGCCTGGAGAATAGGTCTGGTGAGGAGCAGCTGAGGAACTGGGGTTGTTCAGTCTGGAGAAGAGAAGGCTGAGGGGAGACCTCATTGCTCTCCACAACTGCCTGAAAAAAAATGTTGTAGCCTGCTGCGCTTCAATCTCGTCTCTCTAGTATCAGGTCACAAAACAAGAAGAAATGCCCTGAAATTGTGCTCAAGGAAATTTAGTTTGGATATTAGGAAATATTTCTCAAGAGTAGTCATAGGATCATAGAATCATAGAATGGGAAGGTTGGAAGGGACCTCAAGGATCATCTAGTTCCAAGCCCCTGCCGTAGGCAGGGACACCTCCCACTAGTACAGCTCACTCAAGGCCTCATCCAACCTGGCCTTGAACACCTCCAGAGAGGGAACAGCCACAACCTCCCTGGGCAACCTGTGCCAGTGTCTCACCACCCTCACTGTAAATAACTTCTTCCTAACATCTAGTTTAAATCTCCCCTCTGCCAGTCTAAACTCCTTGTCCTGTCATTACAAGTCCAGGCATTAGAACAGGCTACCCAGGGAGGTGGTGGAGTTACCATCCTTGGGGGAATTCAAGAAACACCTAGGGACGTGTTTTAATGGTCGTGCTGGTCTTAGGTAGATATTTGGACTCAATGGTCTTGGAGGTCTCTTCCAACTGAAACAATCCTGTGATTCTCTGCTTGTCTGATTCTACAGCACAATGCAATGTGTGACGTGCTCCGTTTGATCTCCCAGATGGAATATTTCGGTGCATTAGAGCAGAGCAGACAGTGACAAATGGTCATCTTCCTACCTGTACCTGCTTATTTCCAAATGGACATTCCAGCAAATAGTGGATTTGGTGATAATATGTGTAGAGGTCTTGCTCAAGGGAAGGAATTCCTGGTTCTGCCTTGCCCAATAAGTGTTCCAGCTCTGTTCAGGTGATCATTGTAGCGATAGGATGAAAGACAATGGCTTTGAGATGGATTTAAACTGCAAATTAGGAAGAAAGTATTTACAGTGAGGGTGATGAGACACTGAGACAAGTTGCCCAGAGAGGTCATGTATGCCCCATTCCCACCTAGAGGTATTCAAGGACAAGTAGGATGGGGCCTTGAGCAAGCTAGTCCCTGCCCCCAGCAGAAGGGTTGGCCCTAGATGGGCCCTTCCAAGCCAAACCATTTTATGAATAGGAGAGGTCAATGCACATGGTCCACCTCAGCTTCAACATTGCTTTGGATAGTCTCCCATGGCATTTGTACAACTAAGCATAAGAAGTGCAGATTGGATGACTGAGCAATGAGATGGATTGGGAACTAGATGAAAGAAAGAGGTCAGAACATTGTGGTCAGCAGGGCAAAGTCTTCTTGGAGGCCTATGGCTGGCAGTGTTTCGCAGGGATGAGTACTGGGTCCAGCGCTATTCAGTATATGTGTTAGTGATCTGAATGAGGGGACGAGGTTGACCCTCAACCAGTTTGCTGATGGTACCAAACTAGGAGGAGTATCTGACTCCCCATCAGGCAGTGCTGCCATCCAGTGAGACCTGGACAAGCTGGAGAGTTGGGTGGGGAGATACCAAAAGAAGTTCAAGAAGGGCAAGGGCACAGACCTGCACCTGGGAAAGAACAACCCCATGGATAGCCCAGGTTGGGGACTGACCTGTTGGAGAGCAGCTCTAGGGAAAAGAACATGGGAGTTCTTGGCCAGTAATGTACCCTTGTGGCCAAGAAGATCAATAGCGTCCTGGGGTGCATCAAGAAGAGTGTGGCCAGCAGGTCAAGGCAGGTTCTCCACCTCTACTCTGTCCTGGTGAGGCCACGTCTGGAGTACTATGTCCAGTTCAAGAAGGACAGGGACTTGCAGAAGAGGGTACAACAATGGAGTACAAAGATACTGAGGAGACTGGAACATCTCTCTGATGAGGAAAGACTGAGAGACTTTGGGCTTTTTAGTCTGGAAAAGAGCAGATTGAGGAGGGGATCTCATGAATGCTGATCAATACTGTAAGGATGGGTGTCAGAAAGATGGGACCAGTCTTTTTTCACTGGCTCCCAGTGACAGGACAAGGGATAACAGAACATCAGAAGCTACATCTAAACATGAGAATTTTTTTTTAATATAAGGATGCTGGAGTACTGCAACAGCCTGCCCAGAAATGGTGTGGAATCTTCCTTTCTGGAGACATTCAAAACCCACCTGGACATGTCTCTATGTGACCTTCTCTACATGACCCTGCTTTGGCAGGGGGGTTGGACTTGAGTATCTCCAGAGGCTGCTTCTAACCCCTACCATTCTGTGATTCTGATGATATTCTGCTTTCCTTCCTGACCAATGTGTATTTGGTCTGTTTGTGCCTTTTTGTTTGGCAAACATTTTATCAATAGTAAATTTCTTCTATACACACAGAAGGTAGACGAATTGCACAATCTCCTTAAAAACCATTTTTCCTAAGGTCAATTACTCTTAGGGCTGTTCATCCTGCTTCCCATTGTCTTGCCTGTGCATTAATTCAGAGTCAATGATCATGTGTTCTGCTGTAAGTCCCTAACCTCAGAAAATAAGAGCCCAGTTGGCACTTGACTTTACAAGAGCAAAAACAAGCTTGCAGAGCACAGGTCTGTGTTGTTTGGCAAATAGTCAATAAAGCTCTACCTTATGACTTTCTTTCCTAAAGCTTCTAATCAAAACAATTTATTTCATGGCATGTAAACTCCCATTTGCAGGCTGCAATATTGTCACTGTTACGCTATCAGCATCCGCAGTCACGGCGTTAAAGCGAGTCCCAGAGCTCCCCCATCTGTCCCAGTAACAGACAGATTTCTTTCTGGATCAGTGCTGTGTGGCAGCAACACTAAAAAAGATGTGGCTTCCATCCAGATTTTACTTTTTTCTTTTTTTTTTTTTTTTTTTTCAGTATCTACTTGAATAACCCAATTTTTTTCCCTTCTGGGTACTGGATTTCAGAGAGATGCACAGAAGAAAATAATCAAATGGATGATTAATCTGGAAGAGGGGAGACATAGACTGGAGAAATTCTTGACAGTAAGGGTGATGAGACACTGGAACATGTTGCCTAGGCAGTTTGTGGATGTGTCCTCCCTAAAGATGTTCAAGGCCAGGCTGGATGGGGTCTTGAGCAAGCTGGTCTAGTGGACCATGGCAGGGGGTTTGGAACTAAGTGATCTTGAAGGCCAGTTCCAGCTGAAATCATCCTATGAATCTATGATGGGATGTGGGTAACCTTTGGGGAAAAAGCAACATCCACTGAAACTCTGAGGTACATCATTAAATTGGACAGAAAAAGTGTAGGGAAATATTTAGCAACCTAGAAATCTTTTAAAGCAACTGCACAGAGCCCCAGAGAATTCATGGAATCATAGAATGGTTTGGTTTAGAAGGGACCTTCAAGATCATCTAGCTCCAAGCCTCCTGTCAAGGGCAGGGACACTTTTCACTACACCATGTTGCTCAAGGCCTCATCCAACCTGGCCTTGAATACCTCCAGGGAGGGGGCATCCATGACCTCCCTGGGCAACCTGTTCTGGTGTCTCTGATCTATTGGAGGGTATTTCTTGTGAAGCTAATGGCCATTTTATTTTCGTACAGTAACCAAATTCCTTTCTACCAGAGGTAAGGCTTAGGTGGGGTCTATTCCTAACCTACACATCACTGAAGTCACAATTTGATGCAACTTCTACCCAGATCCCACCCTGTGCAGTCTTTTCAAGGAAAAAGTAAAAAATCCTGGTTTTCTGCACCTTATCCCCTCAAGGAAACATACTTCAAGAAAATGAAGTCTCCTGTTTTAGATCTTGTTGGGTAAGCACAGTGGGTGCCCATCTGCCCCGTCACGCTGTCAGCTTCAGAGGGTGATGCCACTCTCTAAATGAGTTCAGCTCTGATTTCTCCCAGATAAGAAGCAAATATCTTCCAGGCTAGAAAACTTTTCTTGGAGATTAGAGGTAAAAAGAAAGTAAGCAAAATATAAAGTACATCTGGAGGAATATGGGTTTTTTTATATCAGCAAGTGTCTCAGACTAGCTTCTGAGCCATGGACACTGCTCTTCGAGCAGGGCTTGAGTCACTTCTCAAGGTATAGTCACTACCGAAGATATCTTCACTGCTCTTCCCTATCTTCACCCCATTCCACTCTATTCCCCACCACCCTTTGGGCCCAGCTACCAGCCAGTTCTAAATCCACTGAAGCATCCATGAATCCCCAGACATCAGCAACTGGCTGCTTCCAGAGGATGCTGCAGGACATGGTGTCAAAGGCCTTACTGAAGTCCAGGTAGACATACCCCCAGCTGGTCCCTCATCCACTCAACAGGATGTTTATGAGGTATGCTTCACCTCCAAATAAAGATGGTTTAGAACTGTATCAGGCCCAGTTTAACAATAGAGCTGGAGAAGAGTATGATCCAGGAAGTCCTTCCAGTACCTGACGAGGGTTACGAGAAAGCTGGGGGAAAACTTTTGGCAAGGGCTCATTGTGATAGGATGAGGGGCAATGGCTTTAAGCTGGAAGAGAGGAAATTTAAACTGGAGAATAGGAAAAAAATTCTTTAGAATGAGGATGGTGAAACACTAGAATGCCTCCTCCCTGGAGCTGCTCAAGCCTAGGTTGGATGTGGCCTTGACCACCCTAGTCTAGTTGGAGTTTTTTCCTGTCCATGGCAGATGGGAGTTGGAACTAGATGATCTTTAAGGGCCCTTCCAATACAAACCACTCTATGAATTACTCTATGACTTACTGTTTACCTCACACCATCTGAGTGATCAATGTGTTTAGCTCAGCTCCAGTGGCAACATGCTCGTTATTTTAATTGCATTGAGAAGAAAACAAACATGCAAAAATTATTAGTGTGTATTCCTGTGCTTGGTGATGGGAAACCTCTGCAATAAATAGAGCTCTGGCTTCTAAATCTCATATCTAACTGAGATAGATGGTGCTGTGGCACAGACTTAGAGCACTGTAGCATAATTTAAGTTAAAAAGGACATCTGAAGGTCACCTAGTGCAAACCTCTGATCCAACTAGCTCGTGACTGTGCAGTCCTAGAGGTGACTTATTTCAGTGACACAGAGAATATAAGAGACTTCAGTATACCTAAGTCATGTGAATCACAAAATGGCAGGGGTTGGAGGGGACCTCTGGAGATCGAATCCAACCACCATACCAAAGCAGGGTAACCTAGGGCACACATGAACACATCCAGATAGGCCCTGGGATGTCTCCAGAGAGGGAGACTCCACAGCTTCTCTGGGCACTCCAGTCCAGGGGTCCAGCACCCTCACAGCAAAGAAGTTTTTTCTCATGTTAGAGTAGAACTCTGTGGGTTTCAGTTTGTGCCTGTTGCCCCTTGTCCCATCACAGGGACACCATTGTCTATGTCAGTGTATGCTTCTGTAACTGGAATACCGGAACAGGTTGCCCAGAGATGTGATGGAGGCTCCATCCCTGAAGATATTCAAGATCAAATTTGATGGGACCCAGCATGATCCTATCCAGTTAGAGATGTCCCTGCTCATTGCACAGGGGGTTGGACAAGATGACCTTTGAGCGTACCTTCCAACCCATTGCATTCTGTGATTCTGTGAATAATTGGGATTTTTAGAGATGAAGAAGCCGTTTGTAAGCCAATCTGACATTTTGCTTGCTTAAGGATAAAAGAGATGGCTGCAGTCAGTGACTGGTGGACTGAAAAAGCTCATCTCCAGGACTTTAAAAAGTTAGTTCAATACTTTGTTGGCTTCTTTGCTTTTCAAAGTGTACTCTGACAGCTCAAAAGAATGTTGTGCTGAGCAGAAAAAATAGTGTTGTCACTCCTAAGCAGCAATTATCTTCCCCAAACCTCAGCTGGCTCTGATACAGCTCATTACCAGGACATGCCTACCAGTTCCACTCCTTCACCCAGCCTTACCTTTTCTCTTTTCCCTGAAGAGCTTTTACGCTCAGCACAGCTCTGCACAAATCATGCCAACTCACCACAAGTCCTTCACCCCACCTGAGTGCTGCAGAAGCAGCACTTTATGTCCATGCAACTCTCTGCATGAGCCTCCTCCTGTTCTGCTACTTGCTGAGACACAAGAGACCTGCAACTCCTATCATGGCAAGCTTTGGAGAGAGGGTGATTTAGGTCACAAAGCACCAATGACAGGATCTATGCTCTTTGGAAGCCCTCCACAGCTTCTTGATGGCCTGAAATTGTGCCAGGGAAGGTTTAGTTTGGACATTAGGAAATATTTCTGTGCTGCAGGTGTGGGCAGACATTGGAACAGGCTACCAAGGGAGGTGGTGCATTTACCATCCCTGGAGGTGTTCGAGAAATGTGTGGCCCTGGGGGCATAGAATCATAGAATCATTGAATGGTAAGGTTGGAAGGGACCTCAAGGATCATCTAGTTCCAACCCCCTGCCAGAGGCAGGGACACCTCCCACTAGTACAGCTCACTCAAGGCCTCATCCAGTCTGGCCTTGAACACCTCCAGGGAGGGAGCAGCCACAATCTCTCTGGGGAACCTGTGCCAGTGCCTCACCACCCTCACTGCAAAGAACTTCCTCCTAACATCCAGTCTAAATCTCCCCTCTGCCAGTTTAAACCCATTGCCCCTTGTCCTGTCATTGCAAGACCTTGTCAATAGTCCCTCCCCAGCCTCCTCCAGACATGATTTAATGGCTGTATTGGTGTTGGGTTGATGGTTGGACTCAACGATCTTAGAGGTCTTTTAAAACCCCAAAACTTCAATGATTCTATGTGTTGTGTTTAATGAAAGGTAGTAATTAACCATGACCAACCTTGTAATTGCTAACATACCATTGTTAATGAGACTGTAACTTCAGCTGTTAGGTTGCAAACACCAATTTAAGCCATGTAAATAAAAATAATGAAAAACATGATTAGAAATACAGGTGCAACAACTGCCACAATCTTTATTACTAAATTACCAATTTTCTGTGAAAATTAAGCTTGAAGTAAAGTGACACAGTTGATAAATTGATTTTTTTCATTCATAACAAGAATGGTTGGAATGAGTTTCAAATGTAGGAAATATTTTTAAAGCTGATTTTCCCCTTACTAATCTTCTTTAGCTTTCATTTTTGGACTCTTATCAGTTTTGATTTTAACCTTCTGTCCCAGTCCAAAGGAATTCCAGCTGTGGGAGGTTTGGATTCCTAGTCAGAGATTTAAGACACAAATGGTGTCAAATGCATAGGCTGGCTTCATTGCATTCATATGACTTACACACATGAGGATAAGGATGGGGAGATGGAGAGAGGAAGAGAAGTAGGGGACAAACCTCTGGGTTTAAACTGGCAGAGTGGAGATTTAGACTGGATGTTAGGAGGAAGTTCTTTCCAGTGAGGGTGGTGAGGCACTGGAACAGGTTGCCCAGGGAGGTTGTGGCTGCTCCCTCCCTGGAGGTGTTCAAGGGCAGACTGGATGAGGCCTTGAGTGACCTGTACTAGTGGGAGGTGTCCCTGCCTCTGGCAGGGGGTTGGAACTAGATGATCCTTGAGGTCCCTTCCAACCTTACCATTCTATGATTCTATGATTCTATGAAAAGAGAAGGAAAAGAAATATCCCCACACAAAGAGAGGAGAGGTCACCCGAGAGTGATTCAGCATCCTGAAAGTCCATTTGAGAGTGGGTGGGGAATGTTCTGCCTACAGATCAGAGCTTTTCCCTGGCTACCTCGTGGAATATGCATGTTTTTCTAAGAATCACTTAGCATTTTCCAGGAGTGATTTGCTTAGCCAGGCCCGCTGTCTAGTAGTGTTAGGTGCTCAGTGTGGTAGGAGGTTTCCAGGGTTGTCTGGCTGATTTCTCCAAGGTAATTGCCACTGCCGATAAACCAGGAGCTGCCAGACTGCAGTTGGGTTGGAATCAGCACCAGCTCTCACCACAGGAAGCCTTCACCTCCTTTGTGTGCTAGGTGACATGAGCTCGGTTCCAGGTGTGGTGGTCCAGAACAGTGGTCTTTCAGTCCATGCAAGCTGAGCAGTCAGGCAGGTGGTCTCCCTCAAAACAGCATCCACAAGCTCACTCAGCGTTCTCCAGGTTGGTCTCTTGTCCAGTCCTTGCATATTAGGGAGCTCTTGTGGGTCTGAGTTTATGCAGGGGTATTTTAGGGACAGTGGATGTAAACAGGATGCTCACTTAGGATTTCTCAGAAATTTAGCTCGAAACACAGTTTTTTCTGAGAAGTTAGGACTTCTTGTTTATCTCAGTCTCTAACACCTTCATAGAATCAGAAAATGGTAGAGGTTGGAAGGAACATTAAGATCATGGAGTCCAGCATGCCTGCCAAAGCAGGATCACCTAGACCAAGTCACACAGGAGCATTTCCAGATGGGTCTTCAAAGTTTCCAGACAAGGAGACTCCAGAATCTCTCTGTGAAGCTTGTGGTCCAGTACCCTCACAACAAAGAAGTTTCTCCTCATGTTGAAGTGGAACACCCTGGGTTCTGGATTATATCCATTCCCCTTTGTCCTTTCACAGGACATCTCTGAAAAGAGCCTGGCTCCTTCTTCTTGACACTCACCCTACAGATATTTGTAAACATTAATAAGATCTCCTCTAAGCCTACTCTTCTCCAGGGTAAACAGCCCCGAGTCTCTCAGCCTTTCCTCATCAGAGAGGTGCTCCAATCCCTTCATCATACTTGTAATTTCTGTTGGACTCTCTCCAGTATATCCATGTCCGTCTTCAACCTGGAAGACCAGAGTTTGACCCAATACTTAAGATGTGGCCTCACCAGGGCAGAGTAGAGGGGAAGGAGAACCTCCCTTGACCTACTGGCCACACTCTACTTCATGCACCCCAGGATGCTATTGTGCTTCTTGGCCACAAGGACACATTGCTGTCCCATGGGTACACCAGGACTCCAAGGTCCTTATCCATGAAACTGCTTTCCAGCATGTCAGCCCCTAATTTGTAGTAGTGCATGGTGGTGTTCCTTCCTATGTGCATGACTTTACACTTACTCTTGCTGAATGTCATGAGGTTCCCCTTTGCCCAACTCTCCAGCCTGTCCAGGCCTCACTGAATGGCAGCACAGCCTGGTGAGGTGTCAACCACTCCTCTCGGTTCGGTATCATCAGCAAACTGACTGAGGGTCCACTCTAAACCCTCAGCCAGTTTGTTGATGATGTTGAATAAGACTGGATCCAGTCCTGACCTCTGGGTAACATCACTAGGTACAGATTTCCAACTGGCCTCTGCACCTTTGATCACCTTCTTGACCCCTCTGTCCATTTTTTTTTTCTCCTCATTGTAGTTTTGCTTGTTTGTATGCATTTTTCCTACTGGAAGTATAAGAGGAAGTTCATCTTCTGAGTTTAACCATGTCAAGTATATTTCTGACACAGTTTGATTCAATAGATTTTTCTTTCTTTTCTTTTCTTTTTTTTTTTTTTTTATTTTTTCAGCCTAATTTGACATTGTCTGTGTTCCAAAAAACAGAAAAAAAGAGGGGGGAAAAAAAATCCCTGACATTTAGAAATTGTTCTACTCTTACACAATAATGTTCTTTCTCATCACAGAAAATAAACAAGACACAGGTTGTCAAAGAGATTATTTCCAAATGCCACTCAGAATTTTCATTTCAATTTTACTTCTTCTTATCTGGAAACTCAATATTAGCCCCATTGAAGTCAGTGCTGAACTCCCTTCCCACAAGGTCAGGTCCTCCAAATGGTCTGTGGGTGGCTTCTGCTTCTTAGCATCTTTTCTAAATGTGTCTCATCAAATGTTCTCCTGTCACAGTGGCTCAATGAGATTGACCACATGTGGCTATGAACTTCTATTCAGAGCAGAGGATTTCAAATCACAGGATCACAGAATCATACAATTAGTTGGATTAAAAGCACCTCTAAGATCATCGAGTCCAACCATCAACCCAACACCTCCACAGCCATTAAACCATGTCCCAAAGTGCCATGTCCACACATCTCTTGAACACCTCCAGGGACAGTGACTCCACCACCTCCCTGGGCAGCCTGTTCCAATGCCTAGCCACTCTTGCAGGAAGGAAATTTTTCCTGATATCCAACTGAGGCCTCCCCTGGCACAATTTCAGGTCGTTTCCTCATGTCCTCTTTGTTATGTCTTCCTCAGGAGGCATGGTCTGCAGGACAATTGTGCTCAAGAATAGAAGCAATCTTTTTTCTTTTTCTTTCTTTTTTTTTCCCAAAAGACATTAAAATATAAAACTAATGCATTAAACAAATATGGGAGGTGAGGTCTAGTGTCTGTAGACTTTCTCTAACAGTACATCAGTCCAAAAAGTCAAGTCCTCTATGTTTATATTTCTTAGAACATAAGATTCCATAGAATCACAGAATCATTTCAATCAGGAGAAGATCTCTAAGATCATGACTTCATCTTGATGTGGCCCTTCAGACCTGAGGTGGCCCTGGGCACCCTGATCTACTTGGAGATGTCCCTGTCTCAGATGCTTGGTGTCTTCTGCAGAGAGTGCTGATGTGTCTCACAGGGATCAGAGATCATAGAATTGTAGAATAGCTTGGGCTGGAATGCACCTTCAAGACCATTTAGTTCAAATCCGGTCTGACGTTGGGTGCGACACCTTCTGCCAGGCTGGTTTCCCCATCCAACCTGGCCTTGAACACATCCAGGGAGGAGGTATCCACAACCTCTCCAGGCAACCTGTTCCATTGTCTCACCACCCTAGCTGTCAAGATTTTTTTCCTAAACTGATGTTGGATACAAAGATGCTGAGAGGACTGGAACATTTGTCTTATGAAGAAAGGCTGAGGGATTTGGGGATTTTTAGCCTGGAGAAGAGAAGAATGAGGGGAGATCTCATTATAATGATCAATTCTTCAAAGGTGGGTGTTGTAAGGATGGGACCAGTGACTTTTCAGTGGTGCTCAGTGACAGGAGAAGGGTAGCAGGCACAAATATTACCATAAGAAGTTTCATCTAAACATCAGAACATCTTTATTTTGAAGGTGGTGGAGCACTAGAGAAAGCTGCTCAGAGAGGTGGTGACATCTCCATTCTCCATCTCTAGACACACCTGAACAATGTTCCTGTGTGACCTTTTCTAGGTGAACCTGTTCTGGCAGGAGGGTTCGACTCTATGATCTCCAGAGGTCCCTTCCAATCCCCACTATCCTGTGATTCTGTGATGAACACCAAAGTGTTGCTTAGATGCTGTGATGCCAACCAGCAATGGTGGATGTTGTAGGGAAAAGACTGAATGTCAGTCATTGCAAACACACCAAATCCACCCAGGGGAAAAGTCAGTGTCTTCGCCCTTGCTTCTCTAGTCTCTATCAAATGGGGTAGTTCTCAGTGTCATAGAATCATAAATTAGTTTCAGGTGGAAAAGGCCTCTGAGATAGATTCCAGCCTTCAACTCAGCATCACCATGGCCATTGAACCATGTGGACTTAAAGATTCAAACACAGTTCAGAGTGAAAGATGGCAATGAGACACCAAATGGAGGGACAGAGCCAACAGAGTCCTGGGCTGCATCAAGAGCAGCGTGGCCAGCAGGGTAAGGGAGGGGATTCTACCCCTTCGCTCTGCTCTTGTCAGACCCCACCTGGAGTACTGTGTGCAGTTCTGGAGCTCCCAGCACAGGAAGGGCACGGAACTGGTGGAGCGGGTCCAGATGAGGCCACAAGGATGATCAGAGGGCTGGAGCAGCTCTGCTATGAGGACAGACTGAGAGAGTTGGGGCTCTGCAGCCTGGAGAAGAGAAGGCTTCCAGGAGACCTGATAGTAGCCTTCCAGTATCTGAAGGGGGCCTACAGGAAGGCTGGGGAGGGACTGTTTACAAGGTCCTGCAACGACAGGACAAGGGGCAATGGGTTTAAACTGGCAGAGGGGAGATTTAGACTGGATGTTAGGAGGAAGTTCTTTCCAGTGAGGGCGGTGAGGCACTGGCACAGGTTGCTCAGGGAGGTTGTGGCTGCTCCCTCCCTGGAGGTGTTCAAGGCCAGGTTGTACGAGACCTTGAGTGAGCTGTACTAGTGGGAGGTGTCCCTGCCTCTGGCAGGGGGTTGGAACTAGATGATCCTTGAGGTCCCTTCCAACCTTACCATTCTACGATTCTATGAGTCCCACCAGCAGTCTGTGACATGAAGGAAGAGGAGGTGGGAGCAAGTATGGCAGCAAGTCAACTGGAGCAATGACCTCACCTGCAAGGTGTCAGAGTGTTGGCCCATCCTGGTCCTAATCAGGGTCAGAGACATGAGACTTTCTTTACCATGAGGGAGGTGGAACACTGGAACAAGTTTCCCAGGCAGGTAGTTGAGGCCCCATCCCTACAGATATTGACAATCAGACTCAACAGGGCTCTGAGTACCTGATCTGGCAGAGGATGGCCCTGCTCACTGCATGGACTAGATGACCTTTGGGGGTCTCTTCCAACCCGAAGCATTCTAATGATTCTATGAGGAAGAAATTCTTCCCTATGAGGATGGTGAGACACTGGAAGTCCAGAGAAGTTGTGGAGTCTCATCACAGAAAATAAACAAGACACACTCCAAGCCTGCAAGTGTTGAAACCCTGGTTGGATGGGGCCTTGAGCAAACTGATCTAGTAGGAGATGTCCCTGTCCATGGCAGAGGGCTGAAACTAGATGCTCTCAAAGGTCTTTTCTGACCCAAACCATTTCATGATTCTATGATTTCTTTCCTACACAATACAGAAAGGCATATTTAAGTATGACTCAAAGATCTCTCCTCAAATAGCACACCATCCAATTTAAAAGCTGATCTGGAAGGACAGGCTGCTTTTGTCTTGCAAAGGGTGAGGGAAAATGTTGAAAAATCTATCAGATGTGTACAGCGAGTCCAGGATGGAAGCTGTATGTTGTGATGCTGCTTCTTTTTTTTTATTATTTTTTTTTTTTTCTTCGAGATGGTTTCTCAAACCAAGTCTTAAATTAAAAAAAAAAAAAATGTGGAAATAGTACAAATAGCTCTTTGAAGATGACTTTTGTCTGTGCCTCAGAAACACATAGAATAGAAGATAAATAAAAATAACTCACTGCAGCACGGTATAAAATCTGACACTTCAAACCAGCAGGTTCTTTCATCCCCAGGGAGATAAACACAACTGTTGAAAACTACATTAGGGATATTTTATGGTATAGTCTTAACATCTAGGAAAGAACTTTGGCTGCTTGCCACCAGCTTCTGAGTGAGGCAAGCAACTTCTTCTAGCAAGAAAACTCCGGCTTAGTTGGCTACACTGTAGGGATGGATGTTCTATCTTCAATATTTTAGCTTGTAACAGGAGTTTTCTTCAACAGGTTAATAAAGTCAGAGGTAATTTTGAAACTTTTTTTGATAAAGCCCAAAAATAGATGGAGAGTTTCCTTTCACTTTAGTTTCTTAGTTCCTACATAGCCTCTTCTCGGAGTTTGGAACACATAGGTGGATTCCAAGCACACTTCAAGCTAAGACTAGGGGTTAGGAAGAAATTCTTTACAGTGAGGGTGGTGATACGCTAGAACAGGTTACCCAGGGGGGTTATGAAGAAATTCTTTACAGTGAGGGTGGTGATACACTAGAACAGGTTACCCAGGGGGGTTATGGATGCTCCCTGCCTGGAGGTGTTCAGGCCAGGTTGGATGAGGCTTTGACCAAGCTGGGGTAGTGGAAGGTTTTTCCTGCCCATGGCGGAGGGGTTGGAACCAGATGATCATGAAAGTCCTTTCAAACCAAAACCATTCTAAGATTCTATGCTTTCATAAAATCTGTTCTATACTGACTGGAGGAGAAAGGCACAAAACATCTCCTTTGTGGTGAAGGCCTCAGTATGATTTTACTGCATTATTGTTGCAAATCCATGAGAATTTGCTGAAGGCAAAGATAATGTAAACTGAGTAGTAATTGACAGTAGTCCAGCTTCTTGGCTGTAAGTGACTGTAGACAGAAGGCACAGAATTGACTAAACAAAGGTTCACCATTTGCATTGCTCATGGAAAGACCTTTTTGAATCCACCTGCAATCAGGTTTTCTTTTTTTCTCCCTATTTTTTCCCCCTAGTTTCTATGAATGCAGGGATTGCATGGTAAGATTTGCAAATCAGACAGAATCATAGAATGATAGAATGGTAAGGTTGGAAGGGACCTCAAACATCATCTAGTTCCAACCCCCTGCCATATGCAAGGACACCTCCCACTAGTACAGCTCTCTCAAGGCCTCCTCCAACCTGGCCTTGAACACCTCCAGGGAGGGAGCAGCCGCAACCTCCCTGGGCAACCTGTTCCAGTGCCTCACCACCCTCACTGGAAAGATCTTCCTCCTAACATCCAGTCTAAATCTCCCCTCTACCAGTTTAAACCCATTGCCCCTTGTCCTGTCTTTGCAAGTCCTTGTCAATAGTCCCTCCCCAGTCTTCTTGTAGGCCCCCTTCAGATACTAGAAACCATCAAATGGAGACGATGTCTGCATCCCAGTTCCACAACTGGTGGCTCCATAGAATTTGAGTTGACCTTAAACTACATGGTCCAATTACCACAGGTAGTGTAGACACATGGTCACAAAACATGCTGCTAACACATTGGAATCATAAAATGGTTGGAACAAGAAAGTCTTGAAGGTCTCTTTCAACCCAAATCATTCTATGATGATTCCATGATTTTCTGCTCCATATTACCAATGAAATAGATGAAATAAGGTCACGTGGATGCTTCATGAGAAGTATTCTTGCATGAGAGAGGTTGATTGCTGCTGATTCCGTAATTACTCATGTAGGGCACCTACAGTGTCCCCTACTACAAGATCAAGTAGTAGGCATCTACAAAAGTCATGGAATGCCAGGGGTTGCAAGAGGCTCGTTTCTCCTACAAATACTACACACCTCACGGTGTGGTGGGTCTGTAAAGGACATCCAGTTGCTTATCAAATCCTCATGGTTTACTGCATTTTGTTCATTCACACTTTTTCCTTTCCCATATTTGTGCTGCTGCCCATTTTTATCTTCAAGCATGTGTTCTTCTAGCAGCCTTTTTGCTACTACAAGGACAAATCTGAGTGGTTGAGTGGGTTGCAGGATAAGTGCAGATGGACTGCACACTGTGAAAAAGATGATGTTTTAAATGTCAAGAAAATTTAAAGGGGAAAACAGCCCAGAAAACTGGAAAAAAAAAAAAAAGGAAAAAAAATGTGATTTAAGGACACTATTTTTAAACAGCTGATTTCTGGTAATTGAAGTAGTGTTCAAATTTTAAGCCTTTATGAAGCAATTCTGAAATTCTGATTGATACCTACTAAGGGAGAGTCAACATTTCTTTTAATATTACCAGGCAGTTTGCTTTAGAAACTGTGAAAATGCATTTTATTAAATAACAATTTTGCTTAAATAGCCTTGAAAAGGTTTACTTCATACTTGCATAGTAATTTCATTACTTGATCAAAGCTGTTCAAGGCCAGGCTGGATGAGGGGGGTTGGAATTAGATGGTCTTGAAGGTCTCTTCCAACCCAAACCATTCTACAAATCTATGAAGTTGAGCTTGAAACGCCTTAAGGAAAAGTTCATAACACAGCTTCAGTTTTTCTCCTCTGTGTGTCAGCTAAATGTAGCTGCACTTTTTTTCCCCCATAGAATCATAGAATCACAGAATGATAGCCGTTGGAAGAGCCCTCTGGGATCACTGAGTTCAGTTTCCCTGCTAAACCACAGTCATCTAGAGAAGGTCAGACAGGAACACATCCAGGTGGGTCTGGAATGCCTCCAGAGACAGACTGCACTACCTCTCTGGGCAGCCTACTCCAGTGCTCTGTCACTCTTAAAGAAGCTCCTCCTCGTGTGGAACTTCTTATGTTCAAGTTTGTGTCCATTATGCCTCGTCCTGTCACTGGGTATCCACTGACAAAAGCCTGATCCCATCCTCCTAACACCCACCCTTGAAGCATTAATCAGCATTGATGAGATTCCTTCCCTCAGTCTGATCTTCTCCAGATTAAAAAGCCCAAATTCTCTCAATCTTTCCTCATCAGAGAAAGAGAGAAGAGACCAACCCCCACTTCAGTCCAACATCACTTCAGGGAGTTGTAGAGTGCAAGGAGGTCTCCCTTCATCCTCCTCTTCCTCATGATAACTGAAGTAAATGAAGTGTGTACTTGGTTTTTGTTACTTGATTATAAAGAAGATAATGTTTTGCCTGTTGTTTCCACAATCCTTACTCCAATTCCACCATCCAAATGATCCCTGAGAGTGACACGTTTACCACTCTTTGACAGGAAAAAAAAAAAAAAAATCCTTTGGAATGCTTCAGCAGAGAAGAAATGGTTGTTCTTCAGTTCTAGCCACCTTCCCTACTTTTTTTTTTTTTTTCCCCATTTGTATCCTACAATTACAAACTTTTGACCTGGCAAAGGAAGAAATGTTTCTTGATTTCCTTCTGTGTAAACCAGTTTAGAGCAGATCAGATGTCACTTTTCATCTCACAAATACTAGGACTTCATTACCTAGCATAACATCTTTTGGGATACTTGGGAAGGAAATTACTACTTAACTATTAAGTGTTATTAAATTGTCCCTAATTTTATTTGTCTCTATATTTAATTCCCCTAAATTTTCCGGAATACATGAACAGAAGCTGAATTTCCTCTAACTTACTCATAGATGCTGCCATTATTTCAAAAGGACATTTAAGAACATCTACAAAACCTGCTTTCTGTCTCTGAGCAGCCAATATTTAGAGTGGTTAACCATAGTGTGCAGCCTTAGCACCCTGTGTTTAAAAGGCAGACCCCATAAGACTTCAACATTTACCTGAATCTGAAACATCTGCAGAGGACATAAAACAGCTTATACTGATAATTTGGATTGGAATGGACCTTCAAGACCATTTAGTTCCAACTCCCCTGCCACAGGCAAGAACACATTCCACTAGAGCAACTTTTTCAGGCCTGATTCAACCTGGTCTTGGGCACCTTCAGGGAGGGAGAATCCACAATCTCCCTGGGCAACCTGTTTCAGTGTCTCATCTTATTATCTAGTATTTCATCCTACTATTGACTGTTTTTAAACTCTTAACTTCTTGATTTTACCTAATGTGGTTAAGGAAGAGTGCCCTAATATTTCCTACTCTTCAAACCTAAAGGTCTTTCTTTCCTCCTGAGAATCACAGAATGTCAGGGGCTGGAAGGGACCTCAAAAGCTCAATCCAGTCTAACCCCACTGCCATAGCATACCAGATCACACAGGAATGCATCCAGGTGGGTTTTGAGTATCCTTAGATAAGCTGAAGGAAAAGGCCAGCCGTGAGGCACATGAATTCATAAATATCCACTCACTGGATAAGGACCTGGCTACCTGATCACACTCAAAAGAGTTGCAGTCAACAGCTCACTGTTCAAGTGGAGAACAGTGACAAGTGGAGTCCCTTGGGGCTCAGTGCTGGGTCCAGTGCTGTTTGACATCTTTGTCAGTGACACAGACAGTGGCACTGAGTGCACCCTCAGCAAGTTTGCTGATGGCACCAAGCTGTGTGAGGCACTGGGCACACTTGAGGGAAGGGATGTCATCCAGAAGGATCATGATAGGTTTAAGAAGCAGGCCAGTGCAAACTGTGTGAGGTTCAGAAAGTCATCATGCAAGGTTCTGCATCCAAGTTGGGCCATCCCCAGGCACAGATACAGGCTGAGTGAGAGTGGGTTAGAAGTAGCCCTGAAGAAAAAAAAGGCTTTGGAGTGTTGATTGTTGAGAAGCTCACCATGAACCAGCAGTTTGCTCCTATGTCGCAAAAGGTAGCCATGTACTGGGCTGCATCAAAAGGAGTGCAGCCAGCAGGTCAAGAGAGGTGATTCTTCCCCTTTAATCTGCTCTTGTGAGACCCCACCTCAAATACTGAGCACAGTTTTGGTGTCCCCATCATAAAAAGGACATGGAACTGTTGGAGCAAGTCCAGAGGAGGTCCACAAAGATAATCCAAGAGCTGGAATATCTCTACTGTGAGGACAGGCTAAGAGATGGGGTTGTTCAGCCTGGAGAAGATTCTGGGGTGTCTTGCAGCAGGGCAAGGGGAATGATTTTAAGCTGAGGAAGAGCAGGTTTACACTGCATCTTAGGAAGAAGTTCTTCAGTACAAGAGTGGTGAGACTCTGGAATAGTTTGCCCAGAAAGGTTGTGGATGTCCCCTCTCTGAAGGTTTTTAAGGCCAGGAGGGATGAGGCCTTGGGCACCAATTCTAGTTGAAAGGCATCCCTGCTCATGGCAGGAGAGTCAGAGTAGGTGATTTCTGAGGTCACTTCCAACCTGAGCCAGTCTATGATCCTCTGATTCTATGAATTTGTTACTAAGAAAAGTGTATTAAAATTTGAGACTTTTCAGGGCCACTCTATCAGTCTGTCCCAGGGAGACAGATTTAGTTGCAGCTTTTTACACTCCATCAGAATGATAACAGCAGCAATTTAGAGTCATTTTAACATCATGCCTGTGTCACTTTCCACCAAGTCCTTAAAACTGCTCTGGGGATTATTTTTCCTTTGTCCACTGGTGGTTAATTCCCTTTAATCTCAAATCCTCCAACCTTTGAAACACTTCAGCTGCACAGAATTAGCCTGTCTCTTGCTAAATTACTCCCAACACCTTCATATTCTGTCACTCTGTATATTCCTCTAAGAGAGGTCCTCCTCCAGGAGCACACATCTCCAAATTTCACACCGTATATAGAGGTGAAACTGATGAGAATGTAACCTCCCCATAAGTGTCATACATTCATAGAATGATTTGGATTAGAAAGGACATTCAAGATTGTCTAGTTCCAACCCCCTGCCATGGGTAGGGACACCTCCCACTAGATCAAATTGCTCAAGGCCACATTGAACACCTCCAAGGAGGGGGCAATTCTGTCATTTCATTGGAGAAACTGTTCATACTATGATTCCGTTCCTTTGCTCAATATCCCTTTGAATTGCTTTGGGATATTCTACCTGGTGTCCGTCTATGAGTGGAGTGGCACATTCCTTACAGTGAGGGAGGTGAGACACTGAATCAGGGTGCCCAGGGAGGTTGTGGATACCCCCTTCCTGGAGGTGTTCAAGGGCAGGTTGGACAGGGCAATCTGGTCTAGTGGAAGATGTCCCTGTCCATGGCAGGAAGGTTTGAACTAGATGATCTTTAAGGTAAGGTAATTTCCAAGCCAAACCATTTTATGAATCTATGAGTAGGCTTTTTGCCAGATGTGTCAGCCCCATTTGAATGTCTCAGAGCATCACATTTGGCATTAGACACCTCTGTTGATGAAGTAGAATCAAACCTTCCACTTCAGCAAAAACATTTTGCTGTTGGACTGAGATTAATATTTAAAGCTAAGCGCAGTTTTATAGTGCTCCTGGCTGGAGTCTACTCAGAAAAAAATAAGTAAACACTGGTCTGTCCTCATATAACATACATAGAATCATAATGTGTTTGGTTGGAAAGATCTTGAAGATGGTGTGTGATAGGACAAGGGGCAATGGACACAAGCTGGAACACAGGAAGTTCCACCTCAGCATGAGGAAAAATGTCTTTACTGTGAGGGTGCTGGAGGTCTGAACCAGCCTGCCCGGAGAGATTGTGGAGTCTCCTTCTCTGGAGGCTTTCAAAACCCTCCAGGATGTGTTCATATGTGACCTGCCCTAGGTGATCCTGCTTTGGCATTGAGGGTGGACTTAATGGTCTCTGGAGGTCCCTTTCAACCCTTACTATTCTATGATCCAGTCCAACCATTCTGTAACTGTGCCAACTCTGCTGCTAAAGCACATCGCTCAGCAACATATCTTGGCATCTTTGAAACACCTCTAGGGATAGTGACGCCACCATCTCCGTGGGCAGCCCATTCCAGCCTTCAAGAACCCTTTCAGTGAAGATATTTCTTGTACTAGCCAACCTAAACCTGTCCCTTCAGACCATTTCCTCTTGTCCTATCGCTTGTTACTAAGAAGAGACCAACCCCCAGTTGGCTCCAACCTCTTTTCACAGAGTTGTAGAGACTGAGAAGGTCTCCCCTCAGACTTCTTTTCTTCAGACTAAAGATTTGTTTGCTTTGGTTTCAGAAGTTCTCTCATTTCCTGTAATTGCCTGGTAGGGTGCTGGTCTATATTCCTGGGTTTTAGTTGTTGTTGTTACATCAGTGGCTTTGCTGCCCTGGGTTTTGGAGCATAGTTGTTGCACTAGCAAAAGAAAAGCAAATTCTTCAATATCTTTCATTCCCTCTCTGTCTTCCAAGAACTCTTTATTCCTATACTGCTGCTGATCTCATTTTATAATGAGCAAAAAATCAATAGTCTTCAGAAAGGATGGTGGGATGCAGCCTTGGGATTTCTAACTCTGCTAATGCAGCCTTATAAAGGTATAAACTTAACGAGCAAGATGAAATATCTGGTCTCCTGCTGACCTCAGAATATTGGATTTACAGCAGCTTTCACTGGTCAATCCTGATGAGTCAGAAACACAGGAGAAAATGAAAATAAAAATCAAATTAAAAAAGAGGAAGAAACATTTCCCAGGGAGATGATGGAGCCACCACTGGTGCGGGTGTTCAAGGAACATGTGGATGCGGCACTTGGGGACCCTTTTGAAAGTCCACGGTGGTGTTAAGTTAATGGTTGGGCTCAGTGATCTTAGAGGTCTTTTCCAACCAGAACAATTCTATGAATTCTTCTGCATACCATTTACCAAAACCTGCATGTTTAGTCTCCCCAGAAAGAGCTTTGAGTGAATGTAAAATCATGTCCTTTTAGATGGGCACTGTCTAGAGGTAGAATTTCTATGCTTTAGATGGGAAAACTTAAAGGTGAAAATTACAATCCAGCATGACCAAGTGAACAGAATTTCACAGAATCACAGAATGCCAGGTTGGAAAGGACCTCAAGGATCATTTGGTCCAACCTTTCTAGGTGGCAGTCTAGTAGAAATGAACTGGCCCAGCACCCTGTCAAGCTGAACCTTCAAACTGTCCAATGGAGAGGCATCCACTTCTTCCCTTGGGAGGTGATTCCAGTGTCCAGCTGTTCTCATGGGAAAACATTTTCTTCTGGTGTCCAATGGGAATGACCCCAGCAGTAACTTGTACTCATCACCCCTTATCTTCTCCACAGGACTCCTTGTAAAAAGGCAATCTCCAACCTCCTGGTAGTCATCCTTTATGTACTGATCTATGATGAGAAGCTATCCCCCAAGCCTTCTCTTCTGCCCATTTCTCTCAGCCTTTCCCCACGTGGTAGGGTTGCCAGGCCTCTGATCGCTCTCATGGTCTCTTCTGGACCCTCTGCTACAACTCCATGTGCTGGGGGCACCAGAACTGGACACAGTGCTCTAGATGAGGTCTCACCAGAGCAGAGCAGAGAGGGAGAATCACCTCCCTTGTGCTGCTGATCAATTTCTTTAGATGCTTTCAAATCCATTCAATCAATCTTCACAGCTTCATAATTCAAGCACTAGAATTTTAGTGCAGCGATTTAAATGTTGTTGTTGTTGTTATACTGAATAGATTTGATTATGCTAAGGTGGAAACTAAAGGCTAACTTTCCATTCCCTTGCCATCTTGGCACAATGTTGGGGTATTTCTAATGTTTGCAGAAGGTTAGATCAGACAAATCACTGTGCTTGTCTAGTTAGCACATTTAAGATGATAGTTTTGTGTTGCCCAGCTGGCTGAGGAAAAAACATGAAGCTTATTAGGGAGTGTGGGAAGAGCTTCTTGGGATTTGTGTTAGAGAAAAAAAAAAAATTTTGTTTGCAGTGATGTTATTCTCAAAAAAATAACCAAAAGCAGCCAGTCACTGAAAATTATTGTAATGCTTTCCTCAGATATCCGCTCTCCCACAGCCCTGCACTGCAGTTGTTAATTACACTGGTGATTAGTGTATATCATACACATAATCATAGAATGTTAGGGGTTGGAAAGGACCTCTGAAGATCATTGAGTCCAACCCCCCTGCCAAAGCAGGATCAACTAGGGAAGACCACAGAGGGACACATCCAGGTGGGTTTTAAAAGTCTCTAGCAAAAGAGCGTCTACAGCCTCTCTGGGCAGCCTGCTCCAGAGTACCAGCATCTTCACAGTAGAGAAGTTTCTCCTCATGTTAGAATCATAGAATAGTGAGGTTGGAAGGGACCTCAAGGATCATCTAGTTCCAACCCCCTGCCAGAGGCAGGGACACCACCCACTAGCACAGATCACTCAAGGCCTCCTACAACCTGGCCTTAAACACCTCCAGGGAGGGAGCAACCACAACCTCCCTGGGCAACCTGTTCCAGTGTCTCANCTCCAACACTTCCATGTCCTTCCTGTGCTGAGGGCTCCAGAACTGCACACAGTACTCCAGGTGGGGTCTGACAAGAGCAGAGTAAAGGGGCAGAATCCCCTCCCTTGCCCTGCTGCCCACACTGTTCTTTGATGCAGCCTAGGACTCAGTTGCTGTCTGGGCTGCATGTGCACACTGCAGGCTCATGTTGAGCTTTTCATCAACCCAGACTCCAAGGTCCTTTTCCTCAGGGCTGCTCTCAGCCATTCACCACCCAACCTGTATCTGTGCTTGGGATTGTGCCTACCCAGGTGCAGGACCTTACACTTGGCCTTGTTGAATGTCATGAGGTTGGCCTGGGCCCACCTCTGCAGCCTGTCCAGGTCCCTCTGGATAGATCCCTGCCCTCTAGCAGGTCAAATGTTCCACACAGCTTGGTGTCATCTGCAAACTTGCTGAGGGTGCACTGATTCCTGTGTCCATGTCACTGACAAAGATGTTGAACAGCACTGGTCCCAGCACTGTGTGTGACCATCCAGCCAATTCTTTATCCAGAGAGTGCTGAGATGGAGCTTCTTATGTTCCAGTTTGTGTCCACTGAAACTGAAAAGACACTGACTCCTTGACATTTACTCTTCAGATATTTACGAACATTAATAAGATCTCCCCATTATAATTCCTATTTTCTTGTCTTTGTTTTCCTGTTGCTTTCCTCTCTCTGCAGCTCCATTTCAGAAAATACTCTTCCATTTGTTTGCACAGTCTACTTTGTTTTGAAATTACCTCTATTTTTGCCCACTTTCCCTTGCATACAGAGAAGGGGAACAAATCTGTCAGAGGGTCTGAAGAAGAACAACTAAGGTTGTTTAGTCTGGAGAAGAACAGGCTGTGAGGAGACCTCATTGCTCTCTACAGCTTCCTGAAAGGAGGTTGGAACCATGTGGGGGGCAGTCTCTTCTCCCTAATAACAAGTGATAGGAGGAGAGGAAATGACTTCAAGTTGCACCCTGGGAGGTTTAGGCTGGACATCAGAAGTTACTTCAGTTAGAATGTTGGAAGAACCTTCTTGACTGAAAGGGTCCTCAAAGACTGGAAAAGACTGCCCAGGAAAGTTGTTGAATCCCATCCCTGAAGGTGTTTCAAAGACACTGAAATGGATCTTAGGAAGAATTTCTTCCCTGAAAGGGTTCTCAGGCACTGGAACAGGTTCGCCAGATTGGTGGTGGACTCTTCATCCCTGGGGATATTTAAGGGTTGTGTGGATGTGGTGCATGGAGATATGTTTTAGGTAAGGACTTGTAGGTGTTAGGCTCATGATTGGACTTTGTAATCATAAAGGGTCTTTTCCTATCCAGGCAACTCCATGACTCTCTGGTTCTGTGATTTTGTGTTCAGACTGAGAGCCTATCAATAATAAAGTACCACCTGCTTTGGCTTGTTGTTTGTTGGGTTTTTTTAGATCATTCCACACTGTCATTCAGTAAGATCAATATGATTAATATTGTCACATTTAAGGCAACACAGCTGACTGAGCTGCAGCTCTTTAGGTGATTTTTCAAAGCAGCAAGAAAAATACGAAATCTTTGCTGGTTGTAATGGAGAGGATTTTTTCCTTCTGTTTTCCCTTTGTGATATATGCTGTAACACATGAAGCTGGTTGTTTTTACTGCTAAAATAGTAAACACAACAGAATGTAACTTATATTTACATAAAACATCAGATGTTCTTCTAGAGCTGCCTGGACCAGATGACAGTTTATTGTCCATGCATTACCTGATGGGTTATAAATGTCACAGCATGAATGAGTATCCATTGGCAGTTTGGAGGACAGCAGTCTACACAGAATCGTAGGATAGTAGGGGTTGGAAGGGATCTCTGAAGATCATAAACCCCAGCTGGAGAAGACTCTGCTGAATAATCATAGATCTTGTTGCAGATTGGTAGAGCATCATCTGTATTTTAGAGATTAATCGAATGCATTTGTTTGGAAGGCACCATCATCTTGTCCAATCTCCCTGCAGTCAGCAGAGACATCTCCATCTAGAGCAGGTTGTTTAGTCCCCCATCAAATTTGACCTTGAATGTATCCAGGGCTGAGGCCTCAACCACATCTGTGGGCAACCTGTTCCAGTGTTCCACCAATCTCATAGTAAAGAACTTCCTCCTGGAGTCCAACATAAGTATCCCCTGCTCCAGTTTTTAACTACTGCCTGTCATCTGATCACCTCAAGCATTTCTGAACAGTCCCTCTCCAGCTTTCCTGCAGGTCCCCTTCAGATATTGAAATGCAGCTAAAAGGTCTCCCCAGAGCCTTCTCATAGAATCCTGGTAAGGTTGGAAGGGACCTCAAGGATCATCTAGTTCCAACCCCCTGCCAGAGGCAGGGACACCTCCCACTAGTACAGCTCACTCAAGGCCTCATCCAATCTGGCCTTGAACACCTCCAGGGAGGGAGCAACCACAACCTCCCTGGGCAACCTGTGCCAGTGTCTCACCACCCTCACTGTAAAGAACTTCCTCCTAACATCCAGTCTAAATCTCCCCTCTGCCAGTTTAAACCCATTGCCCCTTGTCCTGTCATTGCAGGACCTTGTCAACAGTCCCTCCCCAGCCTTCCTGTAGGCCCCCTTCAGATACTGGAAGGCTACTATCAGTTCCCCTCGAAGCCTTCTCTTCTCCAGACTGAAGAGCCCCAACTCTCTCAACCTGTCCTCATAGGATTCTCTAAGATGAACAGCACCAACTCCTTTGGCCTGTCTTTGTAGGTGAACCCTCTGATCATCTTTGTGGCCTGCCTCCAGACCCTCTCCAGCAGGTCTATGCCCTTCCTGTGTTGCAGGCTCTGGAGCTGGACACAGTACTCCAGGTGCGATCTCACCAGAGCAGAGCAGAATCACCTCTCTCCATTTGCTGGCCACACTTCTTTTGATACAGGCCAGGATGCTCTCAGCTTTCTAGGCTGCAAGTGCTCATTGTTGGCTCGTGTCCAGCTTCTCATCCATCAGCATGCCCAAGTGTTTTTTTCTGCAAGGCTGCTCTCAATCTCATCATCTCCCAGTCTAGATTGATATTGAGGATTGCCCTGACCTAGGTCCAGGACCTTACCCTTTGCATTATTTTATCTCATGAGTTTTCTCATTGAATCTCATGACATACAATAGCAGCATGACCAAGAAAAAAATGCATTACAATAAATATTCATTGGATTCCATGAAATCAGAGCCAGAAATCTTTTGAAGACCAATAAATCCATACATAGGTGCAGTGTCTTTGAAAAAGAAGTAGAGACCTATGAAATTATATCTACCATAAACCCCTCAATGAAACATATTCTCTACCTGCAATTATTCAGGATGGATTTTTGTAATGAAGAGACTTTTTCATAGAATCATAGAATCATAGAATGGTAAGGTTGGAAGGGACCTCAAGGATCATCTAGTTCCAACCCCCTGCCAGAGGCAGGGACACCTCCCACTAGTACAGGTCACTCAAGGCCTCATCCAACCTGGCCTTGAACACCTCCAGGGAGGGAGCAGTCACAACCTCCCTGGGCAACCTGTGCCAGTGCCTCACCACCCTTACTGGAAAGAACTTCCTCCTAACATCCAGTCTAAATCTCCCCTCTGCCAGTTTAAACCCATTGCCCCTTGTCCTGTTGTTGCAGGACCTCGTAAATAATCCTTCCCCAGCCTTCCTGTAGGCCCCCTTCAGATACTGGAAGGCTACTATCAGGTCCCCTCAAAGCCTTCTCTTCTCCAGGCTNGGCAGAATCCCCTCCCTTGCCCTGCTGGCCACACTGCTCTTGATGCAGCCTAGGACTCGGTTGCTGTCTGGGCTGCATGTGCACACTGCAGGCTCATGTTGAGCTTTTCATCAACCCAGACTCCAAGGTCCTTTTCCTCAGGGCTGCTCTCCAGCAATTCACCACCCAGCCTGTATTTGTGCTTGGGATTGTGCCTACCCAGGTGCAGGACCTTACACTTGGCCATGTTGAATCTCATGAGATTGGCCTGGGCCCACCTCTGTCCAGGTCCCTCTGGATGGCATCCCTGCCCTCTAGCAAGTCGACTGTGCCACACAGTTTGGTGTCATCTGCAAACTTGCTGAGGGTGCACTGATTCCTGTGTCCATGTCACTGACAAAGATGTTAAACAGCACTGGTCCCAGCACTGACCCCTGAGGGACACCACTTGGCACTGGTCTCCAGGTGGACATCCTGCCCTTGATCACCACTCTCTGGGTGCGACCATCCAGCCAATTCCTTATCCAGCAGTGCTCCACCCATCAAGTCCATGTTTTTCCAGTTTGGTTCCATTCCAGCATGGAATGGTTTGGATTCGAAGGGACCTTCAAGATCATCTACTTTCAACCCTCCTGCCATGGGTATGTTCATCTTCCACTAGACCAACTTGCTCAAGGCCCTGTCCTGCCTGGCCTTGAACACCTCCAGAGAGAGGACATCCACTACTTCTCTGGGCATCCTGTTCCAGTGTCTCACCACCCTCACTGTAAAGAGTTTTTTCCTAATATGCAGTCAACTGTTTTTTCTTTGTTGTACTCTGATTTGTAGTTCTCATTGTGTGATATTTGCAATGTCCTGAGATCTTGCTGCTCAAGATGCAAGCAGATACCTCAGAGGAATAATAAACCGAAACACAGTTGGCATCAACACATTTGGTGCTGACACCCAAATGAGTGGTGTGTGGGCAGAAAATTAAACACCAGCTTGCAAAGCAAAATGGTAGTATAACAGAGCAGGGAGGTGATCATCTCTCTCCATATGGCTCAGCTGAGATGACATACAACCCACAGTGGAGGGTTTCTCTGAGTGCTTCAAGACCAGGGTGATACTGACTAAATGAATCTCTGTTCTCAAACTAATTCCTTGATATTATTTAAAGTTGTTTGGAAACTTCCAGGAGATAAATTTACATTTCTGCCAGCAACATTCCATAATATTACAGAATCACAGAATTGTGGGGGTTGGAAGATATCTCTGGAGATTGTCAAGAGAACCACTGGGGCCAGTTGTCCTTGATATCAGTGATCAGGGTGAGGGGATTGAGGCACCTTCATTAAGTTTGCAGGTGATACTAAATGGGATGGGAGTGTTGATCTGCTGGAGGGTAGGAAGACACTGCAAGGACATGTCTAGGCTGGATCTATGGCCTGAGGTCTGTTGTATGAGGTTCAACAAGGCCAATTGCTGTGTCCTGCACTTGGGTCACAACAGCCCCATGAATGCTCCAGGCCTGGGGCAGAATAACTGGAAAGTACCCAGCAGAAAAGCACCTGGGAGTGCTGATTGACAGCCAACTGAAGATGAGCTGATAGTGTACCCAGGTGGCCAAGAAGGCCACCAGCATCCTGGCCTGGATCAGTAGTAGTGTGGTCAGCAGAAGCAGGCTGTTTAGTCACTCTCATTCCAAGTGAAAACAGAACTTGTCACCATCAAGCTTGTCTTCAGGAACTCATGAAGCTGCTACTAAAGCTTACCTCACCCCACCCCTACCCCTCAAAAAAAAAAAAAATTGCAAGGATAAATATTTGTGAAATAATGCAAGCCAGGGGTTAGAGATGTGATTGGTGATGAGAAGAATTGGCTCTGGCTAGCTGTCTTCCTTTTCACAGTCTGGTTATTTAAGTATTATATTTTAATGCCTTTTGAGATGTTGACATGTTCTAACAACTCAAACTATGTGTGAGAACTTCATAATGATTGGACATCTTGTCATTAATTAATTACTGACATGATGGCAACTGCAGGTGTGAGTGATCTGTTACTGACACAGCTGCTGCCAGGGCTCCAAACAGGTTCATAGAATCATGGAATGGTAAGGGTGGAAGGGACCTCAAGGATCATCTAGTTCCAACCCCCTGCCAGAGGCAGGGACACCTCCCACTAGTACAGCTCACTCAAGGCCTCCTCCAACCTGGCCTTGAACCCCTCCAGGGAGGGAGCAGCCACAAACTCCATGGGCAGCCTGTTCCAGTGCCTCACCACCCTCACTGGAAAGAACTTCCTCCTAACATCCAGTCTAAATCTCCCCTCTGCCACTTTAAACCCATTGCCCCTTGTCCTGTTGTTGCAAGACCTTGTCAATAGTCCCTCCCCAGCCTTCCTGTAGGCCTCCTTCAGATACTGGAAGGCTACTATAAGGTCTTCTCGAAGCCTTCTCTTCTCCAGGCTGCAGAGCCCCAACTCTCTCAGCCTGTCCTCATAGCAGAGCTGCTCCAGCCTTCTGATCATCCTCATGGCCCCCTCTGGACCCACTCCAATACTTCCATGTCCTTCCTGTGCTGAGGGCTCCAGAACTGCACACAGTACTCCAGGTGGGGTCTGACAAGAGCAGAGTAAAGGGGCAGAATCCCCTCCCTTGCCCTGCTGGCCACACTGCTCTTGATGCAACCTAGGACTCGGTTGCTGTCTGGGCTGCATGTGCACACTGCAGGCTCATGTTGAGCTTTTCATCAACCCAGACTCCCAGGTCCTTTTCCTCAGGGCTGCTCTCAGCCATTCACCACCCAGCCTGGAGTTGTACTTGGGATTGTGCCTACCCATGTGTAGGACTACAAGACTATAAGAGGAAATTCCAACATCCTGGATGAATACTGTTCACAAACAAACAAACAAAAACAACAAACCAACTTTTGGGGAGAGTACTACAGGGATTTTTTTGTTTGTTTTGCTGGTTTGGTAGATTTTGGTGCTGTTGGATATTTGTTTATTTCTCTGATTGTTTTACTTCCATTTGGGTTAGTTTTGGTTTGGCTGGGATCCATTTGGGTTTCATTTTGGTTGTGGTTTCAGTTTGCTTTGAGTCCAGTTCAGTTGGGTTTGAGTTTACTTTGATTTAGGTTGGTTTTGGTTTGGGTTTGTATTTTGTTTGGTTTGAGTTTGGGTTTCCTTTGATTTGGGTTTGGTTTTCCTTTTTGTTTTTCCTTTGGTTTGGTTTTCCTTTGGTTTGGGTTCAGTTTTGTCTTCAGTTAGGTTTAGATTTGGCTTGGGTTTGGTTTGGTTTGGTTTCAGTTGGGTTTGGAGTTTGCTCTTTGGTTTTAGTTTGGTTTTCGTTTGTTGGGGGGCATGAGGTTTGGTTTTTGGTTATTTTTCACTTCTCTTGAAAAGGACAAACCTTTAACGAGTTCATATTTCTAAATTGCAGGGAGAAAACTCAGTGTTGAAGCTCTAGCAAAACAAATTGTACCTAATGTTATGACTGAGTAGCAGCAACATTTTAGACACAAACTAGAAATGACCACACAAGGAATATCTATTGTGTGGGAAACAGTGGACTACTGAAAGCACTCACATCCTCATGAATCACAGAATGTTTTGCTTTGAAAGGGACCTTAAATATCATCTAATTCCAACCTTCCCACCATGAGCTGGGACACCTTCCACTAGACCAGCTTGCTGGAGACCTTGTCCAGCTTGGCCTTGAACACCTCCAGGGATGGAGAGCATCCAGTGTACGTTTGCCTGGGTATATTTGCGTTTATATGCATAAACTAACCACATTTTAATTGGTTCATTTTCCTTGGGACAAATAAAACTCGTGCAGAATTTCAGTTGCAGTTTGCACACTGATGAAAAGAACCATTCATGCATCATGCATAATTTAAACTGCTAAGGCATGAAGCATCTGTTCAGCGTGGTTAGGATTGCCTCCTGTCCTCCACACATGCATCTCTCACTGGCAGAGATGCAGAATATTGAGATAAATTGATGTTTCTTTAAGAAAATGAGCAAGTGCTGGAGTTTATTATGTTCTTTGTCAATTTTAGAAGGGCATAATGAGTTTGGCTTAAGGGCTCCATTTTTTAAAAATACAAAAAAAAAAAAATTCCTTGCCCCTTTTTTAATTCTTTGTTTTTGGGTTTTTTTTGCAGTCCTCAGCATGATCCAACTGCCACAGTATCCCATAAATAAAACATGGCCATAAATACTGCATGAGGAATATGCTTCCAGATAAACTTGTGAATACAATAAGAGTATTTTGATTTTAAAAATCCTTCTCATTATACTTTATTTCATTGCAAGGTAGTTTTGGAGTTGGGGTTTTGAGTTTGGTTTTGAGATTTAATTTTTTTTTTTTGGTTACACACAAGAGTCTTGGCTATGTGGTTTGGTTGGTTGGTTTGGTTTTTTTTTTTTCAAAAAATGAAACCAAAACATTTTTAAAATGTAGCTGTGAAAGAAATGAAATAATTCTGTGCATTCCATGCTTGCCTCTCACTTTTACAGTCACTTATGCCTGTGTATTACATGGATAGTGTTATTGAGGTTGTCCAGGAAGGTTGTGGATGCCTCCTCCTTGGAGGTGTTCATGACTAGGTTGGATGAAACCTTGAGCAAACTGCTCTAGTAGATGTCTCTGCCCATGGCAGAGGGGTTTGAACTAAATGATCCTGAAGGTCCCTTCCAATCAAGCCATTCTATGATTCTATGATATATGAATCCTTGCAGTGGTACAGGTCACAGTTAAGAAGGAAGAAGACAGAATCCTGAAATGAACCAGGCTGGACAGGACTGTCAAAGATCATCTTGCCCAGCCCTGCTGCAGTCAGCAGGGACATCTCCAACTAGAGCAAGTTGTTCAGGGCCCCATCAAGTTCAACCTTGAATGTATCCAGAAATGGGGCCTCAACCACATCTCTGGGCAACCTGTCCCAGTATTTCACCATCCTCATCATGAAGAACTTACTCCCAATGCCCAACCTAAATCTACCCTACTCTAGTTTCAAACCATTGCTCTTCATCCCATCACCACAGATCTTTATAGGCAGCCTCTCTTCAGCCTTGCCATAGATCCCCTTCAGATGTTGAAATGCAGCTAGAAGGTCTTTGTGCTGGTTTGTAGGGCTAATTGGAATATTTTTATGAAAAAAATATATTATAGGCTGTGAAAAGCAAACAATGGTGATGTCTACTTTACTCACAGGCTTGCTGAGAATGTGTAAGAACAAGAACAGAAAACATAGACAACACAGAGTCTCTTGGTCCCCCTGGGAGCCAGTGTGTCTTCTCCTCTCTGCTGTGTAACCAAACTAACCACTCTACTTCTAACCCTCCTGGCTGATCCTCCAAACTCACCTTGCATGTAAGGCAAACCCTGGGGTAAGGTAGAGGGGGGGGAAGAAGGTGAAAGGGTGGTTGGGAGCCCCTCCTGGGGACTCTGATTTCTGGGAGGGGAGTTGTGTTGCTGTATTCCCTTTAACTTGTCTATGTCTGTAACTATTCCTGTCTATAGTGTATCTCTCTGATTGTACATTGTGCTGAGCTGTAAATAGAGCTTCAGTCCTTAACTTCCAGCTGGCTGAGTCTAGTCTGGGTCATTTTACAAAGTGTGGGGGGGCAGGGAACTCCCAAACCATCACAGCCTTCCTGGAGCTTTCTTTTCTCCAGGCTGAATAGCCTCAATTCTAGAGTCTGTCCTTGTAGGGAAGGTGCTTCAACCCTCTGATCATATCGGTGGCCTCCTCTGGACAGTCTTCCAGGCAAGGGAAGCAGGTGAGCCAGCAGTGATTGCCATCACAGTCTACAGCCGGAAAGTGGAAGGCATGGAATGGATTCTACAATCCTTCATGAGTCTGCAAATCCTCACAGAGCGTCTGAAGCAGGGATTATGGAAATAGGTTCTGCTTGGAGTGCATTCAGCAAGTATAAGCCAAGGGGACCGCGGATGTGCGATAAATCTTGAAGGATTTTCCTAGGAATCCTTGCAAAAGGTTGGTAATGCAGACTGCTTAACATCAATCTTGTTGTTTTTACAGGGTAAGCTTGCAATATTTCCTTTAATAATTTTAATGTGACTTTTAAGAAAGTCGAATCCAATTAAAAAGCTTGTATTTAATGGCCTGCCTTCACTCCCTGGCTTTCTCTGCTATTAAGCAAAAGAAATAGAATTGAAAATGTTCTTTAGAAACTGAAGGAATCAATAAATTGTGCTAAATGTGCTGCATTCCCACGAGGTAGCAGAGAAGCTTAAAACTGCAAGGAATACCAGAATGGGGACACCTCGTGGGCCATGAAGACCTTCTAGAGAACATGTCCTATAAGGAGCAACTTGAGGGAGCTGGGGTAGTTTAATCTGGAGAGAGGAGGCTGAGGGGAGAACTCATCTCTCTGTACAGATCCCTGAAAAAAGGGATAGAGCTGTGTAGGAGTCACCTCTTCTCCCTAGGGGCAAGCGATAGGAAAAGAGGAAATGGCCTCAAGTTGCACCAGGGGAAGTTTAGGTTGAGTATTGCAATAAATTCCTTCCCTGAAAGCATTCTCAAAAGCTGGAACAGACTGCCCAGGAAGGTGGTTTAATCCCTGTCTTTGGAGGTGTTTCAAAGTGGCAGAGATGTTTTGCTGAGGGACATGGTTTAGCAGCAGCCTTGGCAACATTAGAAACTGGTTTGTGCTCAGGGGTCACAGGATCACAGGACCTTAGGGGTTGGAAGCAACCTCTGGAGATCCTTGAGTCCAATCCTCATGCAGAGCAGTACCACACAAAAGGTCTTTTCTAACCAAAATGATTCTATAATGTTATTATTTTTGAGTCACACAGATCTCATTCTAAGCAGAGTAGCTGCATGATCACATCTGTATTGTCAGACCATCCAAAAAGAAACAAAAGTAAACCAAATTAACTGTGGGCATCTTGACAATTAGAGAAATTAGTTCCACAGGAAAAAAACAAGTAAAGCAAAGCTAGAGGCAGGTCAATGAAAGTTCAACAGAGGAAGGTTGTCAAGCCTCAGTCTTGAGGTCCTCAAAAATAGGTGAAAACTGATGGTCTGTTTCTGGCATTATGGTCCTGTATTCTGCCCTCATAGAATTATATAATCACAGAATTCCAGAATGGTTTGGGTTGGAATCATAGAATCATAGAATGGTAAGATTGGAAGGGACCTCAAGGATCATCTAGTTCCAACCCCCTGCCAGAGGCAGGGACACCTCCCACTAGTACAGCTCACTCAAGGCCTCCTCCAACCTGGCCTTGAACACCTCCAGGGAGGGAGCAACCACAACCTCCCTGGGCAACCTGTTCCAGTGTCTCACCACCCTCACTGGAAAGAACTTCCTCCTAACATCCAGTCTAAATCTCCCCTCTGCCA
>VWZE01005107.1:31636-46138 GCA_013396675.1 Eubucco bourcierii | reverse complement strand
GGGGGGGGGGGGGGTGGTATCACCTAGCAACAACATGGAGTAAATCTAATAAACTGTGGCTCATCCTTTCTGTCATCAGTGATCAAATAATCAAGGCAGGAAAAGCAGAAGCAGTGATGACATTGAGAGAACCTGGATGATAAAGTGCAGGAACATTTTAGGAGACAAAAAGTGTGTTTAGATAAGGGAGCATAGCCTGCAGAATAATTAGGATAAGGCAAAGCTGGACTTCAGCCACAGTCAGCTGAAAGGAAGGAAGAGATTGAAATGACGGGAGGGAGGAAAACTGGAGGAAGAAGATAAACGATTAAACATGGCAGAGATAGGGATTTGGGTAGAAGTAAATAAAATAAGATGCTGTCAAAGCATCTTTTGCTGGGCAGGCTTCTAAAAGAGAAGGGCAGAGAGATTAAAATTTTATCAGATAGCTTAAGAGATTATGGTAGTTGTACCTTAAAACATCAAAGCTACTTTGCAGGGCCTGTTGCAATTCAGCAGGATGCTGTTGGGTCAGAATTGATATCAGCGAGGCACTGAGGATAAGTTTGAAGTTATCATGCTGGAAAAAGGAGAAAAGTTCAGGCCCAGATTTACAATAAGTGAAAAAAAAAAAAAAAAAAGATAAACCCCTTGCACCAGGGTTTTGCAGCAGATAAAAAGTGCATTAGAAATGCCTGTAATTAGAGTTAAGCACTTGTCATCATCTTGGAAAGGTGGCATCTACTCAGGGTTGCCCTGTATGTGTGCAGAAACATCATCTCTGCTTCTTTTGTGGAATCAGAGAATATTCCAGGTTGGAAGGGACCCCCAAGATCACCTAGTTCCAGCCCCCTTTGCCATAGGCAGGGACACCTTCCACTAGACCAGGCTGGTCAGGATCCTGTCCAGCTTGGCCTTGAAATATTCCAGGGAGTAGTTCCAGGTTTGCTTTAAGGCCTCATTCAACCTGCTCTTGAACACCTACAGGGAGGGAGCATCCTCAACTCCCCTGGGCAACCTGTTGCAGTTGTAATGTCCTCCTGACTCCATGGTGCTAAATTCCATGTGCAGGTTCACTAGAAACAGGGAGATCTTGCTGACAGAGAGTATTTCACCCTGGGAGACACAGAGGGGTTGGAGCATGTGCAGAGAAGAACAACAAAACAGGTGAAGGGTCTGCAGAACAGATCTGGTGAGGAGTGCCTGAGGGACCTGGGCTTGTTTAGTCTGGAGAGGAGGAGGCTGAGGGGGGATATCACTGCTACAACTGGGTTCATTTTAAGGGTACAATTCTACAACTGGGTTCATTTTAAGGGTACTCACTCCAAAATAGACTTTGAGGTGCTAGAGTGGATCTAGAGAAGGACAACAGAGCTAGTGAAGGGTCTGGAGAACAGGAAGTGGCATGAGGTTCCACCAGAGGACGTTTAACCTGGACATGAGAAGAAACTACTTGTCTGAAAAGTTTCTAAACTACTGGAACAGGCTGCCCAGGACAGTGGTTGAATCCCCATTCCTGGAGGTATTTCAAAGCAGCAGAGGTGGTGTGCAGAGGGCCATGATTTACTCCAGTTTTGTCAGCTAGACAATGGTTGGACTTGATGATTTTAAAGGTGTTTTCCAACCAACATGATTTTGTGATTCTATAGCAGACTAAAATGCAAACCCCTTGTAGTCATGGCACAAAAAGAAGTCATGGGGAGCTGTTATGGAGAGGATAATTAATTAGCGTGAGATGATATTTTTTTCCAAAACAAATATCTTTTATTAATTTTGATATTCAAGAGTCTCACCCCTCAACCACTAATTTTAATAATAATTGGTTCTTTGCACGGTCATGGGAGTGTTATAATAACATAGGATCTAGAAATAACTAGCAAAAATATATAAACAGTAATTGAACTGGAAGAGAAGGTTCTTGCAGTTGATTATACTGCTTGCCCGCTACATGGACTCGAGCAGCTCCTTTCTGCTTATGGTAGAAGGCAATGGTGAATTACAAGAGGCTTTAAGTATTACTCACAAAATATTATTTCCTGACTCATAGGGCTGGCTACAGCTTCAGACAGTACCCAAACGCTTTCAGGGAATTCTGTTACTGTCTTGTCAGCTGCTGAGGCTTCTGATTCTTCCCAGGCTTCACAGAGTGCTGGGAAAAGGAGGCAGACAATCTCTGACCTTATCCTGATCTTTCTGGATGATCTGTGTGTCCAGGACTTCCTGTCTTGGCAGGAGGCTTTCAGGTGCAGGCAGGATGCAATGCAATGTGCAGTCTCAGCACGGTGTCAGACTGGCTATGCAGGCTGGTTGTGTGGAGGCATTTAGAGCCCATTCCTGGTAAACTCAAGGCAGGCAGCTTCCAGGCAGTTCATCATACAATAAGGCAGTGAGCAACGGCAGCAGGCAGTAGCAAGCAGCAAGTACAAATACAACAGCAAGGCAGGTTGTGTCACCTGCTCATCTCTTTTTATCAATACAGCCCAAGACTAATGGGCCTTTGGACACAGTATAGCCAATCAGAATGGCAGATAGCCAAACTTGACATATTAGGTGAAGCCATAGGCTTGCTCTACCCAAATTTGGAAAAAGACATAGGCCCTGCACAAGGCAGGCAAAAGCTAAGCTAAGGTGTGTACCTTGTTTGCCACAGGATGCAAACAAGTCTGGGCAGGCCAGAGTCCTTAGAGTCAGTGGCTCCAGGTTCTTTGTCCTCTTACCTGCTGTTGTTTCTCCCCAAAACAGAAGGAGGGAGGGCAGAAAAACATGTCTGGACAAGCCGGGACAGATATAAGCCTATTTTGGCTTGTTTAAGCCTACCATGACAGGAGACCAGGGCAGGAGTGAAAGGTTGTGACATATCAAACCTGAGTCAGGAATAAAAGTAGCCTAGGAGGTCTGAGCAGACCTACCTAATAACCATGCAATGAAAGCTAGTGAAGCTCAACAAGCTTTCCATCGTATGAATGATGCCCTAATTCCTAGGTTGGATTACCTGCTAGACCCATCACAGGGAAGTTCTGCTCCAGCCCCCTACCCTTGCTTGCTTTGAGGAGTGTCTGATTTTTCTACCTTTTCATCCCATTCAGACATTATTCTCTCACACAATGATTACTTGGGCTTTCAGGGTAAAGTGAATTTTATCCTGTCAGGAATAATGTATTAATGAAAAGACTCCGTTCTGCTCACAGCTGATTCTGCTCTCCTTTTGTCTCTCTATTGTGTGCATCTATATTTAAATTACTCTTTAATTGATGTAGCCCTGAAGTTATGTGAAAGAAACTGGATCCTGAGAACCTGGGGATGGAAAATGAGGTTTCAGGCTGTGCATTTGAAAGGCAGCTACTTTGATAAAAGAAGAAACTATTAGGGCCTCTTTGTGAAAGGTAGCAATGTGTGCATCTGATCCGTGGGATTGTCATTAATTATGTTTCAATGGGCAAGAAGGACCTGAATTGGTAGCATGAAACAGGCCAGGTTGGAGAACCAGGAGAAAGGGAATCTCATAAAGTTCAGTAAGGACAGGTGTAGGGTCCTGCACCTGAGGAGGAACAACACCTTGCACCACTATGGATTACAGGCTGACTTGATGGAAAGCAGCTCCATTCTAGTAATAGTGGACAAGAAATTATCCATGGGACAGCAGTGTGCCCTAGTAGTCAAGAAGGCAAATGGTCTCTTGGGGTGCATTAACAAAAGTATGTCCAGCAAGTCAAGAGAGGTTCTCCTTCCCCTCTATTCAGCCTTGGTGAGACCACATCTGGAGTATTGTGTCCAATTCTGGGCTCCCTCATCAAAGAGAGGCAGGGAAATACTGGAGAAAGTCCAACAGAGGCTTTGAGGATGATGAAGGCACAGGAACATCTGTCTGATGAGGAAAGGTTGAGAAACTTGGGAGTGCTTACTGTGGAGAAGAAATGCCTGAGAGAAAATCTCATTAGTGTTTATAAATATCTGAGGGATGGGTGTCAAGAATGGGACAGTCTCCTTTCAGTGGTGGCATATAAAAGGAAAAGGGGCAACAGACACAAACTAGAACTGTGGAAGTTCTACTTCAACATGAAAAGAAACTTCTTTACTGTCAGAGTCCTGAAGCCCTGGTACAGGCTGCCCAGAGAGGTTATAGAATCTCCTCTGGAGACTCAAAACTCACCTGGACATGTTCCTGTGTGACCTGCCCTAGGTGATCCTGCTTTGGCGAGGGAGCCCTCAGCACAGGAAGGACATGGAAGTGTTGGAGTGGGTCCAAAGGAGGGCCACGAGGATGATCAGAGGGCTGGAGCAGCTCTGCTATGACGACAGGCTGAGAGAGTTGGGGCTCTTCAGCNTTCAAGGCCAGGTTGGAGGAGGCCTTGAGTGAGCTGTGCTAGTGGGAGGTGACCCTGCCTATGTCGGGGGGTTGAAACTGGATGATCCTTGAGGTCCCTTCCAACCTTACCATTCTATGATTCTATGATTCTATGATTGGACTTGATGGTCCCCAGAGGCCCCTTCCAACCCCTAACAATATGTGATTCTATGAAAGACTTCCTCCAGCATTTACAGCTTCTAAACTCTCAAGACAATTTGCTGCTATGTCAAATCTATTTGAAATGTAGACTTATCTGGAACCATTACCTTCTGCCTTTCTGCATTCCTTATCAAACTCATTTTCTACTTTAAAGATGTATTTTTTTTATTATATATGACCTTAAGAGTAATTCCAAGGAGAGGATATATTGCAATAATAATAATAAAAAGGTAATTTATTCCTGATGATAATTTTTACAAGACATGGATTGAAATTAGGCACACTTGATGGTATTTGTGAAAGCTATTGATTATGGCTGACTTAGTAGCAGAATAAGGTTAATTTTCTACCTATCATCTTCTGAATGGATTCCATTACTGGTTACTCTCTTTTCTTAGCACAAATTTATAAGCTGTAGCATGATGACAAGTTCTGGAATCACAAATTTGAAATAAATCTTTTTAGCATGTTATATGGAATCAGTAATTCTTCTAGCATGTGGGAAATGCATTCTTTTTACTGCTGTATAGTCTGTCATTGGGAAGGGATAGATTTGGAGCCACTGACATTCAAAGAATTGTAGAATCACAGAATGGGTTGGGTTGGAAGGGCCCTTCAAGATCATCCAGTTCTAACACCCTTGCCATGAGTGAGGACACCTGCCGCTAGTCCAGGTTGCACAAGATGCCATCCAGCCTGGCCTTGAACACCAGGAGAGGGCATCTACAACCTCACTGAGCAAACTGTTCCTGTGTCTCACCACCCTCACTGTAAAGAATTTCTTCCTAAATCTCTCCTCTTCCAGCTGAAAGCCATTGCCCATTGTCCTAGCACTACAAGCCCTTGTAAAAAGTCTCTCCCCTGCTCTCCTGTGGCCCCCTTTAGGTAATGGAAGGAAGTTATAAGGTCTCCCCAGAGCCGCCTTTTCTCCAGGCTCAACAGCCCCAACCCTCTCAGCCTGTCCTCACAGGGGAGGTGCCCCAGCCCTCTGATCATCTTCACAGTCTCCCCTGGATTTTCTTGAGCAGTTTGATGTCCTTCTTGTGCTGCAGGTGCCAGAATTCAGTGCAGTGCTCCAGGTGGGGTCTCACCAGAACAAAACAGAGAGGCAGAATATCCTCCCTCACCGTGCTGGTCACAATTCTTTTGATGCAGCCCAGCACTGGGTGCCTTCTGATCTGCCAGCAAACATTGCTGGCTCATGGTGAGTTTTTTCAGCAACTGACACCCCTAAGTCATCCTTCTAAGACTGCTCTTGAGACAGTCCTTGCCAGCTGTATTTGTCTTTGGGGTTGCCCCTACTCAGAGCATAGAATTATAGAATCATAGAATGGTAAGGTTGGAAGGGAACTCAAGGATCATCTAGTTCCAACCCCCTGCCATAGGCAGGGACACCTCCCACTAGTACAGGTCACTCAAGACCTCATCCAACCTGGCCTTGAACACCTCCAGGGAGGGAACAGCCACAACCTCCCTGGGCAACCTGTGCCAGTGCCTCACCACCCTCACTGGAAAGAACTTCCTCCTAACATCCAGTCTAAATCTTCCCTCTGCCAGTTTAAACCCATTGCCCCTTGTCCTGTCATTGCAAGACCTTGTCAATAGTCCCTCCCCAGCCTTCCTGTAGGCCCCCTTCAGATACTGGAAGGCTACTGTCAGGCTGCAGAGCCCCAACTCTCTCAGTCTGTCCTGGTAGGAGAGCTGCTGCAGCCTGCTGCAGCATCTTGGTGTCCTCCTCTGGAACCACTCCAACACTTCCATGTCCTTCCTGTGCTGAGGGTTCCAGAAGTGCACACAGGACTCCAGGTGGGGTCTGAGGAGAGCAGAGTAAAGGGACAGAATCCCCTCCCTTGCCCTGCTGGCCACCCAGGAACTCAATGCAGGAACTTGAGCTTAATTTTCTGGATAGTATCCCTTCTCTCCAGTGAGTTAACTGGAGGGACAAGTAGGCAGAAGACAAAGCACAGTAATAAGAGTGATTAAAGTTTTATAAAAACCTAGCCATGAAAATTTTAACAACAAGATTTTCTTAATATGGGGGCAGGGAGAGGAGAAGGCTGAAAGGGAGAATTTCCAATATTTCTGTCATGGGAATCAGAACTGTTTGGGTTGGAAAAGAATTCTAAGATCATTCAGTCCAACCATTGACCCAGAACTACCATGGTCATTAAACCATGTCCCAAAGTGCCATGTCCACACATTCCTTGAACTTTTCCAGGGATGGTGACTCCACTGCCTCCCTGGGCAGCCTTTTTCAATGCCTGACCATTCTTACCTGGAAGAAACCTTACCTACTAACCATCCTAAACTTCCCCTGGGGCAATTTCAGGTCATTTCCTTTTGTTCTGTACTGTGTGCAGTTCTGGAACCCTCAGCACAGGAAGGACATGGAAGTGTTGGAGTGGGTCCAGAGGAGGACCACAAAGATGATCAGAGGGCTGCAGCAGCTCTGCTATGAGGACAGGCTGAGAGAGTTGGNCAGGGAGGTTGTGGATGCTCCCTCCCTGGATGTGTTCAAGGCCAGATTGGATGAGGCCTTGAGTGAGCTGTACTAGTGGGAGGTGTCCCTGCCTCTGGCAGGGGGTTGGAACTAGATGATCCTTGAGGTCCCTTCCAACCTTACCATTCTATGATTCTATGATTCTATGGTTCTGTTACCTGATAGTAGGGACAAGAGACCAACACCTACCACATTCCAGCCTCCTTCCAGGGAGTTGTAGAGACAGGGATAAACTTCAGAGATAAGGAGCACAGGGCAGTGTGATACTACTAGCTGGATTATTGTGGGAGCTACACCACCATTACACAAAACTGGGTTTGTGTCTCTTTTTCTTTTTTTTTTTTTTTTTTTTTTTTTTTTTTTTTTTTTTTTTTTTTTTTTTTTTTTTTTTTTTTTCTATAATTTTTTTTTTTTAGCTCTTGGTTTGTTTTTTTTTTTTTTTTTTTTTGTCTTTTTCTTTTTCTTTTTTTTTTCTTTTTTCTTCTTAATGATTTCCTATAATTCTTTGTTTGCAGCTCTGGGTTTTTGTAATGGTTACTTTACATTATGGCTGCACATAAACCCCCAGCATTTATTTTCTCTCTGAGCACACATTTAATGTCCATAATAACAGCCAATAAAATTTAAATGAAAAATTCCATACATATTACCAAGCATCTAATTACTGAAACATTTTGTCAGTTGTTCATTCATACACACTTGGCTAATCTAACCATTTCTCATGCTGATGACATCCAGAGTAGAAGAGCAGAAAACTAAAAACCATTAAAACTCTGAGGATATTAGCATAAGTTTCACAAGAGGGTTGAACAAGATGACCTCTGACGGTCACTTCCAGCCCAGTGGAAGTTGTGGGTCTGTGAACTAAACCTTGTTATGACAGAATCACAGAAGTTGGAAAAGACTTTTGAGACCATTGAGTCCAACCTAACACCTTCTAATTAATTAAACCGTGGCCTCAACCAGCCTCTTTTTAAATACCTCCAGGGATGGGGACTCCACCACCTCCCTGGGCGGCCCATTCCAATGGGCATTGCTCTTCGTGTGAAGAACTTCTTCCTAACATCCTGCCTAAACCTTCCCTGGCACAGCTTGAGGCTGTGTTCTCTTGTTCTGTTGCTGGTTGCCTGGGAGAAGAGACCAACCCCACCTGGCTGCAGCCTCCCTTGGGGTAGTTGTAGACAGCAATGAGGTCTACCCTGAGCCTCCTCTTCTCCAGGTTGAACACTCCCAGCTCCCGCAACCACTCCTCACAGGGCTGTGCTCCAGGCCCCTCACCAGCTTTGATGCCCTTCTCTGGACATGTTCAAGCACCTCAACATCTCTCTTAAATTGAGGGTCCCAGAACTGGACACAGTTCTGAAGGTGTGGCCTAACCAGTGCTGAGTACAAGGTCAGAAGGACTTCCCTGGTCCTGCTGGCCACACTATTGCTGATGCCAGCCAGGATATCGTTGGCCTTCTTGGCCACCTGGGCACACTGCTGTGACTATGCTAAAGAAACAATGTTACCAGGACAAAAGCAACAACAAGAACCCCCACAAACAAACAAAAACACCCAAAAANGACACAGTTCTGAAGGTGTGGCCTAACCAGTGCTGAGTACAAGGGCAGAAGGACTTCCCTGGTCCTGCTGACCACACTATTGCTGATGCCAGCCATGATACCGTTGGCCTTCTTGGCCACCTGGGCACACTGCTGTGACTATGCTAAAGAAACAATGTTACCAGGACAAAAGCAACAACAAGAACCCCCACAAACAAACAAAAACACCCAAAAAACCTGGCCCCAAACTTCTCAGTAATATTGGAACAGATTGTTGAAAGCAAAACCTCAAATTAATTGGACCAGTGAAGATATGTCATGTTTTACAGATTGCTATTTAGGGCATCTCATGATCTGTCTCAAACATACTGTTCCTTCTCCATCATCTTCTCTTTTCATAGATTTGTAGATGTGTAGATTTATAGAATGGACTGAAAGGGGCCCAAAAGGGGCTGAAAGGGGCCTCAAGGATCATCTAATTCCTACCTCCCTAACATAGGCTGGGACACCTTTCACTAGACCAGGTTGCTGAAGGCCCTGTCCAACCTGACCTTGAACACTTCCAGGGAGGGGGCATCCACAACCTCCCTGGGCAAACTGTTCCAATGTCTCACCACTTTCACTGTAAAGAACTTCTTCCTAAACCCCAGTCTAAATCTACCATCTTCCAGCTCAAGCCCTTTACCTCTCATCCTATCACTACAAAACCCATTTTTTTTCACTAATTTACACCAGAAATAACTCATCTGCTGCTTTTATTGATTTTAAAATGTACCAGAAATAGTGGTTAGAATTGTTTCTCTGGAATGATTGAAATGGTGAGATGGTTCTGAAAGCTGAGTGAGGAACAGAGTCAGAGGGTTGTGTTCAAGGGTGCAGAGTCCAGTGGGAGATCTGCAAGTAGTGGTGCTTCCCAGAGTTCAGTACTGGGTACAGTCTCATTCAACATCTTCAGCAATGACCTGAATTAAGGGGATAAAGTGGACCCTCAGCCAGTTTTCTGATGGTACCACACTGGGAGGAGTAGCTGACACCTCATCAGGCTGTGCTGCCTTTCAGTGAGACCTGCACAGGATGTAGAACTGGGCAAAGGGGAACATTATGAGGCTTAACAAAAATCAGTGTAGAGCCCTGTACCTGAGAAAGAACATCACTGTGCATCAGTACATCAGATCTTTCTCTGCTGGCCAGTGTCTGGCCTGGAACAATTCTCCTGGCTGTGCTGGGCCAGACTGCCAGACCAGCCATGGGCTGCAGGCCAGTAGCAGTTCTGAGTCACCCAGCACAGCTGACTCCCAGCCCAGCAGCATCACACAGTATCAAGGGAAAGTTGGAAAAGATCCTTCTTCTAGAGGCTCCTGCCTGGGCTTCTCCTCACACTGCTCCTCTGCCCTCTCCTGTTCTTGAGATCTACCCCTGGATGCTGGGCTGAGTAGAACTTTATGTCCCTGAGCTGGACATGGGTGGGAATGTACCTACCTCATACAATCTGTTTCATTCCAACCTGTGCTGTGCTCTCCTTCTCCTGACCTCCTTCTCTACTGAGCAAGGGTTATCAGGTGACAAATCAATTGCTGTGGTTTAGCCCCAGATACAGCTTAAAAGTAGACAGGGACCTCCTGGGATGGCTTTGCACTTTGTTTTTGGAACATGAAGTTCATGTACAAAGCTATAAGAAGATTTTCTTACTCCCCTATTCCTTTGAGGTCAAGGTTGCCTGTCAGACTTTCTGCTTTTCCTTATATTGGTACCTAATCTTTCCTCCACTTCCTTTTAGTTTATTGCTCAGAGAAGGAAAGATCTGCAGGAATGAAGGGAGAATCCATTGGACACACAACAGCATATTCCTGCCCCTCTTGAAATGCAAAACCCAGAACTGGACACAATACTCCAGATATGGCCTCATCAGGGCAGAGTGGAGGGCACAAGGGCACGTAGCAGTCCCATGGGTAACTTCTGGTCCACCAGGACTCAAAGGTCCTTCTCCAGAGCTGCTGCAGCTTGAAAACAAAAGGATGTCAATTTTTGGTAGCAAACAGCACCACTTCTCTCTGGTTCTTCATGGGAACAGATAAACAGAAGCAGCAACGATGAGTGCAGCAAGGGAGTTGTTAACCTGATGGATAGAGAATGGGGAGCTGGTGCTGCAGCTGAAATCTCTGGGGTATGGCTCTTTGCAGCAGCAGTTTTACCAATTTGTTAAATTTCAAATAACAGCTAAGAAACATTAGAGCAAATTAGTTCCAGTAGGGCTAGAAGGCTGGGTGCTTTAATACCCCACTTGCCCTGCTTTCCTGATAAACCATGTCTCATCTCTTTCCAAGGCTGTTCCACAACAGCAGCTGGTTTTTAAATTCTCATTTGGGACAGAAGTTAAAAGTCCTTGAAAATTAAATTAAATTCATTCAGTTAGGTCTAAAGAAACATCTCAACCAACTATTAGTTAGAGGAGTTTTATTGAGCTTATTTCTATCAGACTGGAATTTTAAAGAGACTGGACACAAAATGCAGCACAGGAAGTTCCACCTTGACATGAGGAAAACTTCCTTGCTGTGAGGGTTATGGAGCCCTGGAGCAGACTGCCCAGAGAGGTTGTGGAGTCTCCTCCTTGCTCTCCACAACTCCCTGAAAGGCAGTTGGAATGAGGTGGGGGTTGGTATCTTCTACCTTGTATCAGATGATAGAAGAGGAAATGGCCTCATGTTACCCCATGGGACCTTAGGAAAAAAAATCTTTTCTTCAAGAGTTGTCAGGCACTGGAACAGGCTGCCCAGGGAAGCGGTGGTGTCACCATCCCTGGAGGTGTTCAAGAAATGTGTAGACATGAAACTTGGTTACATAGTTTAATGATTATGGTGGTGTTGGGGTGAAGGTTGGACTGAATGATCTTAGAGTTCTTTTCCAACTCACTCTCCATCACCTAGAGAGTTCAAATCATTCTAGTGATAGATTCTAGGTCAAAAAAGTTCTCAAGAATAACATGATTAACTTCTAACAGGCAGGTGAACTGCTGCCCTTACTGAAAGAGTCTGATTTAATTGTAAGGCTTTAATGGCTTTTACTGCTAATATTGTGGCAGGGAGAGGGGGAGGAGGTTCTTTCAGTGTCAGGAATCTGGCATGTCTGAAAGATCTGCTATACTTTTTTATGCCTTAAACCTAAGTGGCAATGGCTTCTGTCAAAGTGACAACCATTATGGTTCCTGATTACAGAAAAATTTGTTATGAGATGCTATTAAGAAACAGCCCTGCATTGATAGGGGTGAAGGTCCATGTCCTAATTTTCATCCTTGGAGAAATGGGTTTATAATACTTACAGTTATTAATGTTCCACCATCAGTATTTTTTTACAGAATCCAGATACTCTGACTGTAGCATTCTCAGAACCTGGCTTTCCTTCTTTGCATCTGGATGGGAAGAGTATGTGAGAGTCCTGGTCAATGACAGGGTGACAATGAGCCAGCAATGTGCCCTTGTGGCCAGCAGGTCAAAGGTGGTTCTTCTCCCCCTCTATTCTACCCTAGTGAGGCCACATCTGAAATCCTGGGCCCAGTTCTGGGTTCCCTAGTTCAAGAGGGACAGGGACTTGCTGTAGAGGCTACAGCAAATGACTACAAAGATACTGAGGTGACTGGAACATCTCTCTGATGAGGAAAGACTGAGAGAATTGGGGCTTTTTAGTCTGGAGAAGAGTAACCTGGAGGGTGGATCTCATCAATATTTCAAGGGTGGGTGTCAGGAGGATGGGACCAGTCTTTTTCCAGTGGTGCCAAGAGAAGGGATAACAGGCACAGGCTTGAACATCAGAAATTGCATCTAAACATGACAAGGGGTTTCTTTACTCTGAGGGTGGTGGAGCAGGCTGCCCAAAGAGATTTTAAGTCTCCTCCTCTGGAGAAATTCCAAACCCACTCAGATGTATTCCTGTGTGACCTGCCCTAAATGATCCTGCTATGGCAGGGGGAGATCAGACTCTATTATCTTCAGAGATCACTTCCAACCCCTATCATTCTATGTTTCTGTGATATCCCATATACAGCCAGCATAAAACAAATGTTTCCCTCTGGATGACTCTCTATAAAAGGTCTCTGCTAAATTTTTTATATTTTTTTTTTACCCAGAGAAATGGAGAGTTGCAGAAAATTTTGGGGTTCAGTCCCTTTTAGTCTCTACCATGATTTGTAGCTTTCTTGGGGCTCCTTAACTCCTTAGCACAAGTCTTATGAAGAATGGCTGAGGGATCTGACATTGTTTAACCTTCAGAAGAGAAGGCTGAGGAGAAACCTCATAGCCCTCTACAACTGTTTCAAAGGAGGTTGGAGGGAGGTGCAGGATAGTTTCTTTTCATGTGCAAGAAGTGACAGCACAAAAGGAAATAGTCTCAGGTTGTACCAAAGGAGGATCAGATTTGATACTGGGGAAAAAAAATCATCACAGAAAGGGTTCTCAGGCATTAGAACAGACTGCTCAGGGAGGTGTCCAGAAGATGTGTGGATGTTGTGCTGAAGGACAGGGTTTAGAGTTAGTGGCTTAGCAGAAGCAGTAGCATTGCAAGCCCTAGACAAGTTGATGGTCTCTTACAATCCCAACAGTTCTATGTTCTGTGGTTCCGTAACCTCAAAAGTCTCTTCCAGTCTCTGTGACTCTAACTGAGTGTTTCTGTGTCCTCTTCTGGTGAGGTTTAGCAGAACTCTGTTCCTCCTACATTGGAAACCCACTAAACTGAATACAACATCATGGGCAACGCCAAAGGGGAAAAAAAAAACAACAAACCCATGTTCGTCAAAACCACTTAAAGGAAGGATAAGACCTCACTTGGAGTGTTCACAGTGAAGCTGGCAACTTCTATGGCAGAGCAATAAAGTAAATGAATTCCCCTGGCAGACATCAAATAACACTGGAGCAGGGTTTGTATGAGGATAGTAATTGGACAATACACAACTATATCTGAAATTCTATTGATCAGAGACAATCCAGCAAATAAGACAGAGTTAACAGCAGCAGGCAGCAGCATTCTGACTGCTCATACAGCTCATGATTAGGAGCTGAAGCAGCAGCACTAGCAAATTGATGATCAATAGCTGTAACTAATTCCCCCACAGCAGAGACTTTAGTGCAGAACACAGCTTCACTACTCAAAATCCACTAAGGCAAGCAGAGGTACACTAAGTGGAGTAGAATATCCTGCATTATCCTGTACTGGAAAACAGAAGTGGAATTGGTGTCTCTGTACCAACACCATGAAATGGCTTGGGTTGGAAAGAACATTCAAGATTATCTATTCCCAGCCACCCTGCCATGGGCAGGGACATCTACAAGATCAGCTTGCTCAAGGCCACATCCAACCTGTCTTTCAGTAATTTCAGGCTTCTCTGGACAACTTGCTCCATACCTGAGCACTCTCATGGGGAAGAATTTCTTCTCATCTCAATCCAGCTTCTTCCAGTTTGAAACCATTACCCCTCATGATGTCACTCCATAACTTTGTCTAAAGTCCCTCTCCAGCTTTCCTGGAGCTCTCTTCAAATGCTGAAGGTTTCTAGAAGATTTTCTTGGAGCTTTCTCTTCACCAGACTGAACAACCCTACCTCTCTCGACCTGACTGTATAGAAGAGCTGCTCCAATTCCAAAGCAGCTCTTCTCAGAAAACCAAATGGTGTCAAAACCCCAAAACTGATTGTGATCAATGGAAAAAAAACCAAACAAAAACCATCCCAAACCCAAAAAAAACCAAAAACAAATAAACCCCCCCAAAAAAAAACAACAAAAACACACACACACATACAAAAACCACAAAACCCCCCAAAAAAAACAAACAAAAAAGCCCCCCCTCCCAATAAACAAACAAACCCTTATAAATTTTCCTGTGAGATATGAATTTTTATCTCCTGAATGTTATTGAATCATAGAATTGTTTCATTGGGAAGAGACCCCTAATATTGAGTCCAACCCAATACCACCATGGCCATTAAA
>VWZE01005107.1:21156-31302 GCA_013396675.1 Eubucco bourcierii | reverse complement strand
CCTCATTGCCCTTCTCTGGACAAGCTCAAGTGCCTCAATGTCCTTCTTAAATTGAGGGGCCCAGAACTGGACACAGTCTCTGGCTGGACTCAGTCACAATCTCTGACTACTCTTGCAGGAAAGAAATTTTTCCTATTATCCTCCCCTGAAACAATTTGAGGTAATTTCCTCTCCTATCACCTGATGCTGGAAAGAAGAGACCAAACCCCACCTCACTCCAACCTTTTTTCTGGCAGTTGTAGAGAGAAATGAGATCCCCCCCTTCAGGCTCCTCTTCTCCAGAGTAAGCATGTATTTTTATAAACATATGTATAAATTTATTCCTCATATTATCTTTAGTGGCACCTTCTATTAAACCAGAGTTTTGAAAAGTATCATAGAATCACATAATTAATTAGGTTGGAAAAAACCTTCAAGATCATTGAGTCCAACCCATCGAGTCCAACCCATCACCTAACACCTTCTAATTAACTAAACCATGGCACTAAGTGCCTCAAAACATTGTAAAAATTATTAATAGTTAAGAATGTTAAAAATTATTGACTGTACCTAACAGAACATTATGTTCCTGTGAAATTATTTTGATCCTTTTCAGACTTATATGCTGTAAAGGTCACAGCTAGAACTTGCAGCACTGCAAACTCCCTCTAAATCACTGCCAATCCTAGACCCTCAGGCTCTGCATCTTTGTGCCAGCAGAAGACAGAGGAGAGCTTGATATTTATCTGAAAATATTAGGTGTGAGTTTAGGAATGGGGGAAAAAATAGTGGCAAGGCTCTATCAATGGATGGTCTTGTCAAAATAATTAACAAGGCAAATCATCATCCCCGAATCTTGGCAGTTAGTGGGGACACTAATGGACATTTTGGCACATCATGTTTGCATATTCTCCTTCTGTTAGTTAGGAAATCGGTGTCTAAATAATACGGCATCTTGTCAGGAGATCGTGTTGGAGGGGAGGGAAATGAAAGTGAGAAGCAAATAATTGTTTGGTGAGTTAAGAATGAAGACCACACCAGGAGCACTGTGTGCAGTTCTGGTGCCCCTAGAGCAAGAATGGTATAGGAATGTTGGAGAGTGCCCAGAGGTGGGTATGAACACGATGAGAAGGCTGGAGCACCTTGTGATAGCACAACCCTCTGTTGTTTCAAAACAATACCTGTGGCAGGGCAGGGTTTATAGCTCCTAATGAATCTATTGTCTCAAACAAGGTGTGACATTACCTGGCCTGAATAGACAGCAGGATGGCATTAATAGCTCCGGAGGAGAGCTGCTGGCTTGGCAGATGGCTCAACAAAGAAAAGAGATGATTTCTGTGGAGGTGGCAAGTCTCTTTTTAAAACCACTGCAGCAGCTCAAAGGAAAGGCCACTGGCTGCATTCCTGCCTCTCTGATTTGGAGAGGCTGCCCTACCCCAATCAAAAGGGTGTAAGAAGATTGCAGCTCTTGGTGTCCACAAGTTCCATCTGCCACAAAAACCCCTGCTGGAATGTACAGAGCTGACACAGTGCTCAAACTACACACAGAGCAAAAACTTTATGTGAAGGTTTGGGAGTTCCCTGCCCTCCCACACTTTGTAAAATGACCCAGACTAAGACTCAGCCAGCTGGAAGTTAAGGACTGAAGCTCTATTTACAGCTCAGCACAATGTACAAGCAGAGATATACACTACAGACAGGAATGGTTACAGAAATAGACAAGTTAGAGGTAATACAGCAACACAACTCCCCTCCCAGAAATCAGAGACCCCAGGAGGGACTCCCAACCACCCTTCCACCTTCTCCCCACCCCTGAACCTTACCCCAAGGTTTGCCTTACGCACAAGGTGAGCTTGGAGGATGGGTCAGGGAGGTTAGAAGGAAAGTGGTGAGTGAGATTAATCGACAAAGAGGGGCCAGAAGCTAGACCACCCGAGCTGCTGTTCACCCAGAGAGAGACAAGCAGAGACTACCTTATCTATGTTTTGGTTATTTTTCCCAAAACAATCTCAACTAGCCTATGAGTAAAATAGACATCACCATGTTTTCCTTTCACAGCCTATAGTGTAATTTCTCTATTAAAATTAATCTCAAACCAGCACACCTTACAACCCAAAAGGTTATAAAGCAGGCATATTTATTATTATTAAGTGTGCTGGTGCATGGGGGACCTTTCCACCAAAGAATGTACACACCCCAGATCCCAACCTTGCAGTTTATATGTTGTTACTCATTACTTATTCATGAGAGTTCCAGGGAAAGTTTATGCATATGCAAAGTACTTCCAAGAGGTGTTTTACATCTGCCTGCCCATGGTCCTCATCCTTTACATGGGAGGTGCTACCCTGGTGGTGTTCTCTGAGGTCCTAGGGGTGAAGGTGACAACCTTCCTTACACTGCCTTCTTGGCTGCAAAATGTGCTGAGCTGTACAGCTTATCACAGTATCACAGTATCACCAAGGCTGGAAGAGACCTCAAAGATCATCAAGTCCAACCCATTCCCACAGACCTCAAGACCAGACCATGGTACCAAGTGCCACGTCCAAANCTCCCCTGAGCCTCCTCTTCTCCAGGCTAAACAGTCCCAGCTCCCTCAGCCTCTCTTCATAGCGCTTGTGCTCGAGGTCTCTCCCCAGCCTCATTGCCCTTCTCTGGACACGTTCAGGTGCCTCAATGTCTTTCTTAAATTGAGGGGCCCAGAACTGGACAAAGTATCACTGAGCCTGAAGTGCTAGGTCAGTTCTGGTCAGTTCCAGGCTCTCTATAGGCATCTTCACTTCCTTATCTTGGTCTCTCAGGGTCTCTGTAACAGTCATTGCCTCTTTATCTCAATGCCTCCAGGTGGGCAGATATTGCACTGCTTGTCCTTTGCCAGATTTAGGTATGCAGATACATAGAGTCATATGATTGCAAAAGTATTTCTACTTCTAAACCGCAACACACCCACCACCAAGAACTTGGGCTATGCCTGTGAGAACTCATGGGAAGCAGGGGTAGTGACATCTTCTCCCCCACTGCCTTCTTCTGCTTTCCTTTTTCTTCCACTCTTTTCCATTCCATTACTGAGAGTTTTCGCTGGCTCTAACAAACTCCTTGGCCCTTTGGTGTTGGTTCACTTCAATGGACTCCAAAGGGAATTTTTTAATCTTAGCATGACATTCCCCCCTGCCCTGGGTTGACTTAGGACACCAGGTTGCGACAGAGCTGCCCTATGGGGATAGGCTGCAAGACACAGAGCTCTTCACCCTGGAGATGAGGTGCTCCAGGGAGACCTTACAGCAGCCTTCTAGTACCTGAAGCAGGCTACTGGAGTACTGGTGAGGAACTTTTGGCAAGGTCTTGTAGTGCTAGGATGAGGGGCAATGGGTTTGAGCTGGAACAGGGCAGATTTAGACTGAAGATCAGGAAAAAATTCTTTACAGTGAGGGTGGTGAGACACTGGAACAGGTTCCCCAGGGAGGTTGTGGATATCCCCTCCCTGGAGGCATTCAAGTCCAGATTGGATGGGACCTTGAGCAACATGGTTTAGTGGAAGGTTTCCCTGTCCATAGTAGGGGGTTGGAACTAGACAATCTTTGAATTCCCTTCCAACCCAAACCATTCTTGCATTCTGTGGCAGGGTTGAGGCTGGTTATTCATCACCAAGCAGCAAACGGCGAAGAGAAAACGGCGGAGAAAAATGTGAGAATGCTTGGCAATTTCCAGAGAACCATTCTTTGTTTGCTCAGGAAAACTTAAAGGTGAACTCCCTGTGCTTGCTGATGTGGAAGAACATCACATCAGGAAACAATGAAATGAACAAAATTCAGTAGGATTTTTGAATCAAACTGACTTGATATCAAAGGGAGTGCAAATCAAAATGCGTTATCATCAATAAGCTAAAACTAGGTCATACAAATAGAATGAAAACACTGAGACAAACTGATGGAGCTTGGCAAGTTTCTCTGCTAAGAGCCTTGATGAATCTTACAATTAACTCCTTGTTCAGCCTATATTTGTGCTTACAATTGCCCTGACCTAGGTTGTAAGACCTGTGAATGTTTGCTTGCATAGTTGGGTTTCTGTTGTGAGAAACCAATCACACCATCTGAGCAGAAATAGAATCACAGAATGGTTTGGGTTGGAAGGACCCTCAAGATAATACAGTTCAAACTCCTCTTCTGTGGGCAGAGACATCTTCCACTACACTAGCTTGCTCAAAGCCTCACCCAACCTGGTCCTGAACATCTCCAGGGAGGGGGCATCCACAACATCTCTGGGTAACCTGTTCCAGGTCCTCACTCTAAAGGATTTCTTTCTGCAACCTGTTCCAGTGTCTCACCACCCTCACTCTAAAGGATTTCTTTCTGCAACCTGTTCCAGTGTCTCACCACCCTCACTCTAAAGGATTTCTTTCTGCAACCTGTTCCAGTGTCTCACCACCCTCACTCTAAAGGATTTCTTTCTGCAACCTGTTCCAGTGTCTTACCACCCTCACCCTAAAGGATTTCTTTCTGCAACCTGTTCCAGGGTCTCACCACCCTCACTCTGAAGAAATTCTTTCTAATACCCATAGGGATGATGAAAATCTGTTTAGGTTTCATCAGAAGTCCAAAATGACTAGTACATGTTGTGCCTGATGTTTACTGGCTAATTAGTGTACTTTCATTAGCATCTGATTTGGTGTGCACAAGCCAGTGTTTATGTACACCAGAAAACTGCCAATGTTTCATGTGTCCATGATCCTAAAAGGCAGGAGTATTTTTATCCAGGCATTGCTCAACCATAGAACAATCACAGAATGGTTTTGATTGGAAAAGATCACCAAATTCAACCATTCTGGAAGTCTGCCAAGGCTGGTGCTAAACCATATTCCTCAACATCACATCTCTGCCTCTTTGAAACACCTCCAGGGATGGGGATTTAACCACCTTGGGCAGCCTGTTCCAGTCTTTGAGAACGCCTTCAGTCAAGAAGTTTCTTCTGAGATCAAACCTAAAGCCCCACTGGGGCAATCTGGGGCTCATTTCTCTCCTCCTGTCACTTATTTCCTTGGGAGAAGAGACTGACCCCCACCTCACTCCAACCTCTATTCAGAGTTGTAGATAACAATGAGGTCTCCCTTCAACCTTCTCTTCTCCAGACTAAGTAATGCCAGGTCCCCCAGCCCTAAGTGAGGTCAGAATTAAAGTGTAACATGCTCAACAAGAAGGCAATGGATGGAAGCTGAGGCATAGGAAGTTTCATTTAAACATGAAGAGGATTTTTTTTCCACTGTGAGGGTGACAAAACCCTGCAACAGGATGCCCAGGGGGATTGTGGAGTCTCTGGAGATATTCAAAACCTACCTGGATGCATTCCTGTCTTATCTGGTCCAGGTCATCCTGCTCTGGCAGGGGGGTTGGACTGGATGAGCTTTCAAGTTCCCTTCCAGCCCCTGACATTCTGTGATTCTGTGAAACAAAATCAGGGATCAGCCTTGTCTTTTAAACTTATTTTATAGTCTTATCCTTTAATAAAAGGACCTCCAAGGATGTCTCTCTTCTCTGCAGAGACATTTGAGGAGGGACATGCTGCAGAAGGAAATTCAGTCTTTTTAGCAAAAGCCTGGAAATTGTCAGCCACAGATAGAAAACATAAAATTTGCTTTGACATCAGGTAATGAGCTTCTGGCAAAATTTTGTCTTCTCCTTGTGGTTGTCTTTGCAAATCATTTGCTCTCAAAAACAGAGCAATGTGCATTATACCCAGATTCTGACCAGAATTCCCCAGGTTAATCCTGCAATTGGAAGTTGCCTGTCTGTTGTTTCCAACCAGTAGCTAAGTGACTGAAAGTCAAACTATCCTACCAGGGATGGCACTGCAAGCTTGTTCCTGGGGACCAAAGTTTGTTCCTGTGTAGAATCATGGAATTGTTCCAGTTGGAAAATCCCTCTTAAGATCATCTAGTCCAACCACCAACCCAGCACCACCATGCCCATGAAACTGTGTCCCAAAGTGCTGTGGCCTCATGAACAGCTCCAAGAATGGTAACTCTATATCACATCCCTGGGCGGCCTGTTTCCATGCCTGACCAGTCCTGCACTCAAGATATTTTTTCTAATATCCATGGGTTTAAATTGGCAGAGGGGAGATTTAGACTGGATGTTAGGAGGAAGTTCTTTACAGTGAGGGTGGTGAGGCACTGGCACAGGTTGCCCAGGGAGGTTGTGGCTGCTCCCTCCCTGGAGGTGTTCAAGGCCAGGTTGGAGGAGGCCTTGAGTGAGCTGTACTAGTGGGAGGTGTCCCTGCCTATGGCAGGGGGTCGGAACTGGCTGATCCTTGAGGTCCCTTCCAACCTTACCATTCTATGATTCTATGATTCTAAACCTCCCCTGGCACAGTTTCAGGCCATTACCTCTCCTCCTGTCACCTGACACTAGCAAGATCTATGCCCACCTGGTTCAAATCTCCTTTCAGGGAGCTGTAGAGAGCAACAAAGTCTTCCTCTTCCTCAACCTCCTCTTCTCCAGAGTAAACAACCCCAGTTCCTTCCGTTGCTCCACACCAGACCTCTAGTCACATCTTCCACCTGCTTTATTGCCCTTCTCTGGACATACTCCAGCTCCTCAATGTCCTTGTAATAAGGGCCCCAAAACTGAACTAAGTGCTCAAGTTGTGGCCTCACCAGTGCTGAGTCCAGTGTGAAAGGCATTTCCCTGGGCCTGCTGCCCATGCTATTGCTGATCTAGGCCAGGATGGTGGTGGCCTTCTTGGCCACCTGGGCACACACTGGCTCATCCTCAGGCACTGTCAATCAGCACACCCCAGGAGTAATGACTTGGTGCTTAAGCTGAGAAATCAGAATGCAAGGTCAGATTAATGATTTTTCTTTTTTTTTTTTTTTTTTTTCTTTAATGAACTGAAATCAAAAGATGTTGGCAGAATGTTTTTCTCATGTGGAACAGCAGCTTTTTGTAATCCATGTCTTGTTATCCTACCAGCAGCTGCTGCTTCATTCCAGTGCAGAGCTCAGATAGTGTCAAGGTGTCCTATGCCTGACATGTAGCATGAATATAAATATGGAGTACAAAAAAATTAAAAACAAATTTAAAAAATAAAAATTAAAGAAAAAGTATCTCAGTGCTGCTCAAATTCTTCGATTCCACTCCTCAGCTCCTACTCTTCTTATTCCCAGCTGGGGGCCAGAGGAGAGAGGAGACTGAAATCCCATTAAAAAATATAAATATTGCAGTGCTCTCTTGGGTGGTTTATAGATGCTGGTCCTGAAACACCAGGGTTTCACTTCTTGCAGGATGTGAAAGATCTGTTTTATTGAGCAGCTCTTTGTCAGCCTTGTCACTCGGCTCTTCGTGCTGCACACAGTGAGTGCTGCTGTGCCTGGCGGGTGGCCTCAGGGTTCCCTGGCAGCGTTTTTGTCATCCCTTGCAGGAACAGAACAATCATTCCTAGCAGGCTGAGGATCCAAACACTTCAATATTACTCTCAGTTTTCACTTATAAGCGTCAGTGGACTTTCAAAAAAGGCTTTTTGTTTTAGAGATGTGGCTGGTTGGTGAAATGGCATCCCTACACAAAAACACAGGATGGCTTAGGTTGGAAGGGATATATGAGAGACCATCTTCTCCAACCCCCCTGCCAAGGACAGGGGAGCCTCTTAATTAGACTTCATTGCTCAAGGCCTCATCCAATCTAGTCTTCCACACCTCCAGGAAGAGGGCATCCACACCCTCCTGGGCAGCCTATTCCAGAGTCTCACCACCCCCATACTGAAGACCTTCTTCCTAAGATCCAGTCTAAGCCTGCTCTTCTTCAGCTGAAAACCATTTCCCCTTGTCCTATTGTTAGGCATTCCTGCTAAAAGTCCCACTCTAACTTTGCTGCAGGTTCCTTGCAGGTACTGGAAGGCTGCTACAAGGTCAACTCTCAGTGTTCTTTAGGCTGAACTCCAGATGCCTCAGCCTATTTTCATAGTGGAGGTTCTGCAGCCCACAGACACCTTTGTGGCCCTCCTCTATCAGTTCTATGTTCTTCATATCAGGGGACACCAGAACTGACTTAGTACTCCAGTAAGGGTCTTGCAGAGCAAAGTAAAGCAGGAGAATCGTCTCTCTTGACCTGCTGGCAGCATCATAGAATTGCTTTGCTTGGAAAAGACCTCTAAGATCATTCTTGCAATAGGACTGGAGGGGACAGGTTTAAGCTTGATCCTCTGGAGCTTTCTCTCCTCCAGGCTGAACAAGCCCAACTCTCTCTGCCTGTCTCCATAGGAGAGGTGCTCCAACCTTCTTTCATCATATTGCAATATATCAAATTGCTAGAAGAGTATGGATCAGTTTTTCCACTTCTACCTTAATTTTCTGATGAAACCAGTTCATTTCTGGTCTGTCAGCACACCAAATCTGCAATAACATTTGCAGTTGGCAAAGGAGATATGATACACCTCATGGTGCTGTCTGATGGAAAAGTGGGTAGCAAGATGGTCATGAGAGATGGACAATACATACCCTGAGTGCACCTATGCTGAAACAGGAACTTGTGACATTACTTGTCAAACATATCCTCACCTTCTGGAGGAGACAGTCCAAAGTTCAAGCATGCAAATTCCTAGGGAAGAAAAACATTTTCACTAGGTAAAAGACACAAAATGATAATGAAAAATGTTTCATTTCCTCTAATGTATTCTAAATCAAACAGTCTATAGTATGATATGTTTTAGGTTAATCAGTTTAATCCATTTTTAATTAAGCTGATGTTTCCATGCCAACAAATGGTTTCTAAATTGTGGAAATCTTGATGATGTAAAGTGAGGGTAAAAAAAGAAAATATATATAATTAATTGCCTAAAACATTATTTTGTTGTCATTCTTTTAATTAAATGTGAAGTGCCACATTTGTAGTCAAGGTTCTGCTAATGGTCACAACTCCAGTTCTGTCCTCATACTCAGATGGATTGCTCTGCACTAAGAACTTCTCCAAAGCTCCATCTTTAAATATGCATGTCCTGGAGCTGAGATGCTCACTGCCACGAAGTGGTGACAAGGTGAGTCACTGAGTGAATGAGAAAAAGACTGTAGATGTGTCTATCTGGACTTTAGTAAAGACATTGACACCATCTCCCACAGCATCCTTCTGGAGAAGCTTGAATAGAATAGAATCATAGGATCATAGAATGGTAAGGTTGGAAGGGACCTCAAGGATCATCTAGTTCCAACCCCCTGCCATAGGCAGGGACACCTCCCACTAGTACAGCTCACTCAAGTCCTAGTCCAACCTGGCTTTGAACGCCTCCAGGGAGGGAGCAGCCACAACCTCCCTGGGCAACCTGTGCCAGTGCCTCACCACCCTCACTGCAAAGAACTTCCTCCTAACATCCAGTCTAAATCTCCCCTCTGCCAGTTCAAACCCATTGCCCCTTGTCCTGTCGTTGCAGGACCTTGTAAATAATCCCTCCCCAGCCTTCCTGTAGGCCCCCTTCAGATACTGGAAGGCTACTATCAGGTCCCCTGGAAGCCTTCTCTTCTCCAGGCTGCAGAGCCCCAACTCTCTCAGCCTGTCCTCATAGGAGAGCTGCTGCAGCCCTCTGATCATCCTCATGGCCTTCCTCTGTACCTGCTCCAACACTTCCATGTCCTTCTTGTACTGAGGGCTCCAGAATGCACACAGTACTCCAGGTGGGGTCAGGTTGGATGAAGCCTTCAGCAAACTGGTGTAGTGGAAGGTATCACAGTATCACAGTATCACAGTATCGCAAGGGTTGGAAGAGACCTCAGAGATCATCAAGTCCAACCCATCACCACAGCCCTCAAGACTAGACCATGGCACTAAGTGCCATGTCCAAACGTGCCTTGAACGCCTCCAGGGACGGTGACTCCACCACCTCCCTGGGCAGCCCATTCCAGTGACAAATTACTCTCTCAGTGAAGAACTTCCTCCTCACCTCCAGCCTAAACTTGCCCTGGCGCAGCCTGAGACTGTGTCCTCTTGTTCTGGTGCTGGTTGCCTGAGAGAAGAAGGTAACCTCCTCCTGGCCACAACCACCCTTCAGGTAGTTGTAGACAGCAATAAGGTCTCCCCTGAGCCTCCTCTTCTCCAGGCTAAACAGTCCCAGCTCCCTCAGCCTCTCCTCATAGGGCTTGTGCTCCAGGCCTCTCACCAGCCTCGTTGCCCTTCTCTGGACACGTTCAAG
>VWZE01005107.1:10468-20708 GCA_013396675.1 Eubucco bourcierii | reverse complement strand
GCCTCCAGCTGGATGTGGCACCATTCACCACCACTCTCTGGGCTCGGCCCTCCAGCCAGTTCCTAACCCAGCGCAGAGTGTTGGCATCCAAGCCACGAGCTGACAGCTTAGCCAGCAGTTTGCTGTGGGGGACAGTGTCAAAGGCCCTGCTGAAGTCCAGGTAGACCACATCCACAGGCCTCCCCACATCCACCAGGTGGGTCACCCGATCATAGAAGGAGATCAGGTTGGAGAGGCAGGATCTGCCCTGCCTGAATCCATGTTGGCTGGACCTGAGCCCTTGGGCATCCTTCAGGTGTGCAGTTATTGCCCCCAAGATAAACTGCTCCATCATTTTCCCTGGCACTGAGGTCAGACTGACAGGCCTGTAGTTCCCAGGTTCCTCCATCCGTCCCTTCTGTCCATGGCAGGAGGGGTTGGAACTACATGATCTTGAAGGTCTCTTCTAACCCAAACCAAATCTAGGAATGTATAGATTTGTTCACATACATTTGTAGACGTGGATGTTTGTGTACCCAGACTTTATTTAGAGTTAGATAATGCTTGGACTCCATCATCTTAAAGGTCTTGTCCAGCTAAAATGGTTTTGTGATTCTGTAAACTGCTTATAATTTCAGGCTGTGTCACAAACACAAAGAATTGCTATTTATTCTTTCTTCAGATACTAATGTTTTCTATAGATCTGGCAGTGCTTACGTTTGGAAATTTCCAGCATTTCAGGAGGTATTAGCAATTAAAAAATAACGAGTTTCACTATCTGACATTAATGTTTTCAATTTCTAGTACAAAAATAAGTTTCCATTCATTCCGGTTGCCACGACAACAATATGGATTAGTTGCCATCCTACAGAAGATTCTTGGACCCTTTCATCATGCTGCAGTTGGAGTTTTCTTGATGGAAAGGGTCAGGTTTTTGAATTCCTTCATTGTCTAATTTGGTTTTGAAGTGACTATACAGCCATTCTTTTGGGAACTAGGGTTTGAAGGGAAAAAAACTGGTGCAAAATGAAGAGAATTTGTGACACAAATTGTAAGCAGCAATAATTCTCCTTTTTAGCAACTGAGTTCCAGAGAGCTGCTGAAATTATCAGTGTCCTTTAAATCAGTGCCAAAGAAGCACATCCAGTGTCAGACTCACTTTAATCAGTTTTGTTAGGGAAGTTAGGCTTTAAACATGATAAAGATTGTCTCTTTAGTTGAAGGAGCCAGAACCAGAACATGATATAGGCATCAAGAGAAGTCCTGTTAAGATTTGACTAAAAAAAAAACCAAACTAATGGCCACAACTGGCATGAGACTCTGGAGATTCTCCCCCTTTGCTCTCATCAGAATGGTAAGGTTGGAAGGGACCTCAAGGATCATCCACTTCCAACCCCCTGCCATAGGCAGGGACACCTCCCACTAGTACAGCTCACTCAAGACCTTGTCCAACCTGGCTTTGAACACCTCCAGGGAGGGAGCATCCACAACCTCCCTGGGCAACCTGTGCCAGTGCCTCACCACCCTCACTGTAAAGAACTTCCTCCTAACATCCAGTCTAAATCTCCCCTCTGCCACTTCAAACTCATTGCCCCTCATCCTGTCATTGCAAGACCTTGTCAATAGTCCCTCCCCAGCCTTCCTGTAGGCCCCCTTCAGATATTGGAAGGCTGCTATAAGCTCTAAAGTCTCTCTTTGGAATCTTGATGTTGATGTTACTTCCAAAAAACACCCCCCATTATAATCAGTGACATGATTTAGCTCCACCCTGCCTTCGGAGGGTTGAAGGTTGTTCTTGTAGGTCTTTTCCAACCAATAAACTCCTCTGAATCCTCTTTTAGACAGAAGTTCAAAGGTTAGTGACTGTGCAGTCAACAGGGTTTGTTTAAATTAGATCACAACCATTGATATAATTTTTAGGCACCAGATACAGCTAATTACTGCAGCTCCAATTTCCTTTATTTCTGAAGGATGTAAGACAGGGCTGGCCACTGTCTACCTTCAAAGAAGTGTTTACTGGTCACAGAGGATTCAATGACTCCTCTTTAAAGACATACAAATACCTGTTTTTTCCTGAAAACAAGATGCACTTTAAATTCTTTGGCTGCATTTTCATGACTGTTGTTTATCAAATTTTTCCTCTTTTCATCTGAACATTCATTGACAAATAAAGCAACTGATCAGAAACAAAAAATATTCAGAATTAACATGGAGAAAAATAACTTTAAGCTGTTAATGCAGGAGAAAAGTCTCCGTTTTCTTTGCTATCTGAAACTTTTTTTTTTCCCCCAAAGCTGGAATTGAAAAGCTTAGACCAAGCACCTTAAATACCCAGAACTGGGTCAACAGAAATAGAAGGAATGATGAAAAAAAAATCTTGACTTAGCCACATAGGATGTTGCCTTCAGAAAAATATCTGCCAAAATCCTACACCTCTTAAAGGATTTTGCATTTACATCCTCCTATGTATGGGACAAGACCACAACTGCTGCAAACTGGATGAGCTCCCTTCATTTCCATCCAGATGGAGTAAGGTGCATTCAGCTGACAATCAGAGAAGAGGTTCTGGAAATAAAGTCTTACACTCTTTAAATGTTAGACTTCATTTTAAAAGAACATAAATACTGATTTAAATAATTAAAGCCTAACAATCCTTTAAATCTCAGAAAAAAGCAATTGCTGTTTCTTTTTCCTTATTAATGGTTAGTTCTGATTTGCATGAAGGTGTTTTCCCCTGGACAAACCTCACGTGCTCACAGTGCTGAAAGGCAGAATAATTGGCTGGCAGAGTTATAAAAACCCAAGAAAAATCTAAGAAGAATATTGGAAATTGGAATGGGTCATTGCCTCCATGGTGAAACCAGTTGTTCCTGGTTTCAAGTCCAAGTGCAATGCAATTTGAGTTGGTGGATTGAAAAGTCTACAAGACCATGTTGCTCTTCAGCATGCGCCATTTAAAAGTGTGAATTCAGTACACAGAACAACAACAGCTGAGGGACAAATGGCTGAATGTGAACCACCTGTGACCAGGTGTCCAAGAAGGTCATCAGCATCCTGGCCTAGATCAGCAATAGTGTGATCAAAAGGAGCAGGGGAGTGATCATACCCCTGTACTGGGTACTGGTGAACCCACGCTTTGGGTGCTGGGTTCAGTTCTCAGCCCTTCACTCCAAGGAAGACTGCAGCATGTCCAGAGAAGGGCAAGAAAACTGCTGTAGGGTCTGGAGAGCAGGTCTGGTGAGGAGCAGCTGAGGGAACTGGGGTTGTATAGTTTGGAGAACAAGAGACTTAGGGGAGACCTCATTGCTCACTACAGCTCCCAGTGAGGAGGTTGGAGTGAGGTCCCTGGAGGTGTTCAAGAAACATGTGTATGTGGCACTTGGGTACATGGTTTCATGACCATGGTGGTGTTGGGTTGGTGGTTGGATTCAATGATCTTAGAAAGCTTTTTCAACAAAAACAATTCTATGAGTCCTTTCTTCCCTCACACTTCACTCCAGAAAGGGAATTATGGTTGGAATACAGAATAAAATACTTGAATGGACATGGTTTAATATCCGTGGTGATCTTAATATCATGGTGATCCACGAAGATGATGAAAGGGCTGGAGCAGCTCTCCTATGAGGACAGGCTGAGAGAGTTGGGGCTCTTCAGTCTGGAGAAGAGAAGGCTTCAAGGAGACCTGATAGTAGCCTTCCAGTATCTGAAGGGGACCTACAGGAAGGCTGGGGAGGGACTATTGACAAGGTCTTGCAAAGACAGGACAAGGGGCAATGAGTTTAAAGTGGCAGAGGGGAGATTTAGACTGGATGTTAGGAGGAAGTTCTTTGCAGTGAGGGTGGTGAGACACTGGCACAGGTTGCCCAGGGAGGTTGTGGCTGAACCCTCCCTGGAGGCGTTCAAGGCCAGGTTGGAGGAGGCCTTGAGTGACCTGTACTAGTGGGAGGTGTCCCTGCCTATGGCAGGGGGTTGGAACTAGATGATCCTTGAGGTCCCTTCCATCCTTACCATTCTACGATTCTGTCTTAAGCTGACAGTGGGATTTGACCTTAGAGCTCTTTGCCAACTGAAACAATTTTTCGATTTTATGATTCTTTATGACACACCATTTAAAAGTGTGAATCCAAGACACAGAACAAACATATACATTTTTCATAATCAAAATGCTAGCTATGAGTGGAGAAAGTGATTGCTGGAGGAGCAGGTGATGTGCTGCATGATGTATGAGTGTCTTCAACAACAAAAGATTCCTTACTAGACTTGCCAGGCTTTGAATCAAGCCTGGTGTTTTGCAAGTAGAGCAGGAGTGGGTAATACAATTTTTTTTTTTTTATCTTTCCTTTTTTTTTTCTCTCTTTTGTGCAGACGTTTAGAGGTGATGAAAGAAAGAAACATCATCTCACTGGCTTGAGTAAGCCATTGTGTGAGTAGTTAAGAAAAGTTTTTTGTTTCACTTCTGTAGAATTTTTTTTTTTCCTCGTCCATAGCAAACTCAGACATTTTAGTTTTGCTGTGTTCAAAGTGGGCAGCTTCAAAACAGTCAGTGTATAATTTCTTTGGCTAAGGATTGTAATAATATTGATCAAAAGGGTGGTAAATGATAGTAGGTAAAATATTGGGAGGAAAAATAAAAGCTTAAAGAAGAAATGTCCTGTCCATAACAATAGGATGGGGACAATGGTTTTGAGCTGGAAGAGGGGAAATTTGGGCTGGAGGTTAGGAAGAAACTCTCTAGAATGAGGGTGGTGAGACACTGGAACAGGTTGCCCAGGGAGGTTGTGGATCCCCCCTCCTTGAAGGTGTTCAAGGCCAGGTTGGATAAGCCCTTCCACTAGCCTGGACTAGTGGAAGATGCCTCTGCCCATGGCAAGGACATAGGACTTAGATGATCCCTATAGATCACTTCCAACCCAAACCATTCCATGACTCACATCCATGTGAGGAAAGGGTTCACAGACCATTTTGTTTCAAGAGTGTCAGGAGGAGAGCAGAGCACAGGCTGGGACAAAAGAGATTGTATGAAGCAGCCACATTGCCACCCATGTCCAGCCCAGGGAGATACAGTTCTACTCAGCCCAGAAAACATGCAGCAGTCACAGCATCCAGGGGTAGGTCTCAAGAGCAGGAGAGGGCTGAGGAGCAGGGTGATGAGGAGGTAAAGCAGGGGACTCTAGCAGAAGGATCTTCTGTCTTCCAACTTCCCTATATATACCATGATGCTGCTGGGTTGGGACATATCTGGAGCCAACTGGAGTTCACCTAAGTGATTCAGAGCTGCTGCTGACCTGGCAGCCTGGCCCAGCACAACCAGGACAGTTAGTTATTCTTGCCTGAGCCAGAGATATTCTGCCCAGCATAGAAAGACCTGGTGCACTGGTACATGATGCTGTTCATCCTCAGGTGCAGGACTCCCCACTTATTCTTGTTGAATCTATAAATTACTTAACCCAGAACTCTAGTGTATCTGAGGGATGAAATCATCTCATCTGAACCTAGGCTCTCTTCAAAGGATATTCTCAGTCATAGAATCATAGAACAGTTTTAATTGGAAAGGCCTTTCAAGATGATTGAGTGCAGCTGTTCTCCGAGTCTACTAAGCAAAACAATTGCACAACTATATTGAGGCATTGGAACAGGTTGCCCAGGAGGTGGTGGAGTCACCATCCCTGAGATGTCAAGAAATACATGGACATGGCATTTTGTGACATGGTTTAATGGTTATGGATGTTAGGCTGATTGTTGGATGGGGTGATTTTAGAGGGCTTTTCCAACCTAAACTATTCAAAGTCTGGGACTGAGTCACGTCTCTCAGCACCCCATCTCTGTCTCTTTTAAGGATCTCCAGAGATGGCCATCATGGCTATTAAACTGTTTTGCAGCATTTCATGTCCACACATTTCTCAAACACCTCCAGGGATGCCCAACCACTCTTGTAGGAAAGAAACAAACTGTTCCTAATATCCAACTAAATCTCCCCTGTTGTGACTTCAGGCCATTTCCTCTTCTTCCATCCCTTGTTCCTAGGAAGAAGAGACCAGCTCCCTACTGGATCCAATCACCTTTTGGCAAGTTGTAGAGAGGCAGAAGGTCCCCTACCCTCCTCTTCTCCAGGCTGAACAATCCCAGTTCTCTCAGCTACTCTTCACTGGACCTGTTCTCCAGACTATTCAGTTGCTCCAGGTTTCAATGTGACCTGTTTGTAATCAAAGTGTAGAACAAACAAAAAACTGACAACTTCCTGGTATTGAGTCAAATGACATTCAAATATTTGCTGTTTGCAAGCAAAACATGAATGCAAATTAAATTAGATTGTTCCTAGGATAAAGACAAATCCAGAAAAAGGTTCTAATTGCTGTCATTAAATTAAATGTTCTAATTAAATGTTGTATAATGAACAGAAAATATTTCCAGTAAGGAACAGGTAAAGCAAAGCATTGTCCTCTCAGTTCACATTATTTGCATGGACACATGGCACATCTGGGTTCCATTAACTTTGTTTACCAGGAAGAGCAAAAGTTGCTGCTTTTTCTTTTTTCCTTTCCCTCCTCTGCAATACACAAGTGCTAGAGGTCAGAGGATAGTGAGGACTGCTCAGCACCTTGTCAGCACATTCACATCCAAGGCCTTGAGCAATCTGGTCTACTGGTAGGTGTCCCTGCCCATGGTGGTATGGGGAGGTTGGAACTAGAAGATCCCTTCCAACCCAGAACATTCCAGGATTCTATGATAGTTTCTTTTCTGCTTGTCAGTAGATTTGGCTAAGAGCTAATTTATACAGGAAAGGCAGTGTGCATGTCCTGGACTGGTCAAAGCAGACATCATTTGCATCTCAGATGTGGAAGGAACAAATAGATAATCCTGGAACTAGAACCAAGGGAAATAACCTACAGAGAAATCCCCATCCAGCTATTCCTGAGACTGATTCTCCCTCCGATAACGGAAAACCTCTTGGTTAAGATCCTTCCTAAAACACCTCCTGCTGGAGGTGGGGTCCAGAGCACTCCTGCTATGAGGACAAGATGGGACAGTTTGGTCTGTTCAAATTGGAGAAGTGAAAGCTCCAGGAAGACCTCCTAGCTGCATTTCAGTATTTGAAGGTGACCTACAGGAAGGCTGCAGAGGGACTGTTTAGAAGGGCTTGTGGTGCTAGAAAAAGGGAAAATGGTTTGAAACTGAAGAGTAGGTTTAGGTTGGACATTATAAGGAAGTTCTTCACAGTGAGGGGGTGGAATACTGGAATAAGTTGCCCAGAAATGTGGTTGAGGTCCCATCCCTGGAGACATTCAAGGCCAGACTGACGTGGCCTTGTGCAGCCTGATCTAGTTGGAAATGTCCTCACTGACTGCAGGTGTGTTGGACAAGACAACCTTTGAGGGTCCAACTCAATGCATTCAATCTGTCAATCTGGGTATTTAAACATATAGAAAACTATAGAGATATTTTAAATGTTCAGGTACAAGTCTAATATGTCTATCAGCAATAAGAAATCACAAGAAGGAAGTTAATTTCTGAATGTGTAGGAGGAGGAGCAGCAATTTTGTCCTTTGCTGCTGCTGCAGTGATCACAAAATCACAGAATGCCAGGTTGTAAAGGAGCCCAAGGATTGTCTGATCCAACCTTTAACAACCTGAGGTCAGAGTGTTTACTCAGGACTTATGGGTTTAAACTGGCAGAGGGGAGATTTAGACTGGATGTTAGAAGGAAGTTCTTTACAGTGAGGGTGGTGAGGCACTGGCACAGGCTGCCCAGGGAGGTCGTGGATGCTCCCTCCCTGGAGGTGTTCAAGGCCAGATTGGATGAGGCCTTGAGTGAGCTGTACTAGTGGGAGGTGTCCCTGCCTATGGCAGGAGGTTGGAACTAGATGATCCTTGAGGTCCCTTCCAACCTTACCATTCTATGATTCTATGATTCTATGACTTGAAACTGTGAAGCCAGCCCTCAGATATATCAAATATCTGTGCATATTTAATAGGTCTGGGCTGTTCTGTTTTGGGGAGGTTTTGTTTTGTTTGTTTGTTCTTTGGTTGGTTGGGTTTTGGTTTGTTTGGGTTTTTTTTCTTTTTAAGTGCTTAAGACTTAACTTTTCTGGCTGGTATCTCAAAAGTTCTTTGCTAAAAATAAGAGGAAAAATAGTTTGAAAACTCTCATGCCTAAGCTTTGGAAGAGAAGATGATCTGCCTTTCATCCAGCCTTCAGTAGCATGTTTCTCAAAGGTATTATTGTCAAGATTATAAATGCAATTCTTGATTTCAAACCAATTTGCCAGCAGGAAGCCTCCTCAGGAACGACATGCAGCAACACCTGCTGGGCCAATCGGCCCAGTAAGGTAATAAGCAAGTCACAAAAAAAAAAAAAAAAAAAAAAGACATCAACTCAACCCATTCCATGCATCTGCTGTTTTGAGGATCTATGACAATCAGTTTCCAGCTAGGAGGGTACACTACATTGGAAAGTTCAAAACTGCTCAAAGGAAGAAGCAAACTCCTTGTTTTTGCTCTTTCCACAATTTCAACTTGAAGTTACAATCAAAATATTAAGCTATAAGGTAAGACTTGAGTGAGTGCCACCAGAGGGTCAGGCCCTACCAGCAACGAGTTCATGGAAGGCAAGCCCTGCTTGACCAATTGATCTCCTTCTACAATAAGGTGACCCACTGAATGGCTGAGGGAAAGGCTGTGGGTCTGTCTACCTGAACTTTAGTCAAGTTTTTGACATCATGTCCCATAGCATCCTCATGGAGAAAGTGGCTAGATGGGTGGACAAATGACCAAGCCCAAAGAGTGGTGGGGAATGCAGTTAACTTCAGTTGGTGGTGGCCAGTCACCAGTGGTGTTGCCCAGGGCTCAGCTCTCTTTAATGTCAGTATCATTCATCTGGATGAGGGAGTTTAAGGCACCCTCGATAAGTTTGCAGATAACACTTAACTGGGAGAGAGCACAGCTTGGTTGCACAGCCAAAGATGAATCTTGAACCTATTAATACCAATTAGGAAGCTTAAAAAAGAAAAACGGGGGAAAACAGAAAAAAGATTGGGGGAAAAAAAGACAAAGAAGAGGAAAAGACAAGAAAAAGGAAGAGGAAGAGAAAAAGATGGGGAAAAGGAGGAGAAAAATGAGAAAGAGAGGGCAAGAAAACGAGAAAGAGAAGAAGGAAAAGGAGAAAGAAAAAGCAAAGGAAGAAAAAGAAAAGAAAAAGAAAAAAAGAAAAAAGGAAAAGAGAAAGAGAAAAAGAAAGAGAAAGAATGAAAAAGAGAGAAAGAAAAAAATAAATAGAAAAAGAAAGAGAAAGAAAAAGAGAAAAAGAAAGAATGAAAGAAAAAAGGAAAAGAAAAAACAAAAGAAAAATAAGATAGACAAGCAAAAGAAGACAAAAATAGAACCAAAGGAGAAAGTAAATGAGAAAGGAAAATTTTAAGGGAAAAAAAGGAAAAAGGAAAAGAAAAAAGTAAAATATGATCTTGAAGGTCCCTTCCAACCCAACCCATTCTACAATTCTATGAAGCTGACATTTTTCCTATTTTTTATGGATTTTTTTAATACCTCAGGGATTTTTAGTTTGGTTATCTAATAACTGTTATCCTTGATCTGAGATTTATGCAGGAATAAAATTCTATGTCCCCTATAAAAAGATTAGTGAAGCATTTCAGAGATACTGTGGTTATTAAAAACAATTTCTAACAAAAGGAATTGAGCTTTCAGGAGATTCCTCCTGAAAGATAATATGAGAACTGTTCACAAATCCTCTGTAATGAATTCAGTGCTGCATTTGTTAATGTAACGAATTTTCACTGAATTTGTTAATGTGAATGAGCCTCACACCTTCAGAGTACTTCACAAGTTTCTACATAACATATGAGCAGGATCTGTCACGCCAGCACACATGCACACAGCTCTATGTGCATGCAGAAGTGCCATATGGCAGGGCGGGTACCAGCGAATCATGGAACGGCTTGGGTTGGGAAAGGCGGTTTGGATGGCAACACTCTGCACTGGGTTAGGAACTGGCTGGAGGGCTGAGCCCAGAGAGTGATGGTGAATGGTGCCACACGCAGGCGGAGGCTGGGCACTAGCAGTGTCCCCCAGAGATCAGTGCTGGGCCCCATCCTCTTTAACATCTTCACTGATGATCTGGACGAGGGCATCGAGTCAGTCACCAGCAAATTTGCAGCTGACACCAAGCTGGGGGCTGATGTTGCTGGGTTGGAGGGCAGAAGGGCTCTGCAGCAGGACCTCGACCGCCTGCACAGATGGGCAGAGTCCA
>VWZE01005105.1:1105-27369 GCA_013396675.1 Eubucco bourcierii | reverse complement strand
ATCTCTGGAGGTCCCTTCCAACCTCTAAGGTTCTGTGATTCTGTGACAGCTCACAATTCAGAAAAATCTTTGTTGTGCCCATGGCTGAACAGGTCTCTCAAGTCTCATGTTACCTAGGAACATAGAATCACTGATTCTATTCTGGGAACACAGAATCACTGATTCGGGTTGGAAGGGACCTTAAAATCATCTAGTTCCAACCCCCCCTGCCATGGGCAGGGACACCTTCCACTAGCCCAGCTAGCTCTAGGTCTCATCCAATCTAGCCTGAAACACCATCAGAGAGGGCACATCCACAGCCTGCCTGGGCAGCCTGTTCCAGTGCCTCACAACCCTCACTGTAAAGCATTTCTTTCTAACATATAGTCTAAGTCTACTCCCCTGCAGCTTACACAGCTCTGCCTTCCTGCACCGAGGGTGCTGCTCTTCAAGGGAATATCTGAAGGCTGACGCAAAGCTCAGCCAGCAAGGCACTTGTTTGGTTAAGATTTCAGCCTTGACCTCCATCTTGAAGCCCTCCTTGGTTATTAATCACGTGTTTGCCTGAATCAAAGAGAACATTTTTGGAGAGAAGGTGGGGGGAAAATTGTTCTGGGACCGGAGCTGTTAACACACCACACAGGCTTGCCCAGATGACAAATCACCTTGCCATGATAGCCGAGGTTCATCCAGCTGCTCAGCCTCTCCCACCCCACCCCACCCCCCCAAAACCAAGTGATTGATGGTGTTGATGTTCTAAATAGGCTTCAGCTATGCCAAATATCAGAGCTGCAACAAAACTCCTTCGGGTACGCACTGTAGGTAAGGCAAAACCCAGCATATGGCAGTTGGGAGAGCGGTGTCAGGATTAGAGGTAAGCTGGCAGGGTTCGTCTGGTTTCTTTTGGAGCGAGACAAAACCAGTTCTCTGCGCCGGAATGAACAGGGTCAGGCCAGGTCCGCTCGCAGCTTCCGATTGCCGCCCATTTTCCCTGTAACTGGACACCCTTCCGAGCGGGAACGACGTTGGATTGCTCAGCAGAGATCAATAAACTGGATTCTTTCCAGCCTGGTTCTGAGAAGGGGAGAAGAATAGGATGTTGCTGTCAGGGTTTACAGGTTTAAAGGGATGGGAAATTCACACCTGAATAGTTTTATCTCGGTAACACAGCAGTGCTGCTGCTTTCTGCTAATCCACAAAGGGCTCTTCATCGATACCCTGCAGGACCAAGCAGTAGCAACTGTTTCATTGATCACCTCTTTCCTCCCCTCCCAGAGAAATCTCCTTGATTTGGGGCTTTTGCTCTCTGCTTTGTAGTGAATGTAGTTTCTCCTGGATTGAGCAAAGCCGTGAGCCTGCTGGGTGGGGAGCGGAAGCATAGTTTGGGAAATTCTGGGATCGCAGAATGTCAGGGGGTGGAAGAGATCTTGAAAGTTCATCCAGTCCAGCACCCCTGCCAGGGCAGCATCACCTAGAACAGGTCATGCAAGAAGGCATCCAGACAGGGTTAGAGTATCTCCAGAGAGGGAGACTCCACATCCCACCCGGGCAGCCTGTGCCAGTGCTCTGTCACCCTCACCAAAAAAATTCCTCCTCATGTTTCCATATAACTTCCTATGCCTCATCTTCTACCCATTGCCCCTTGTCCTGTTGCCGGGCATCACCGAGAACAGCCTGACTGGAAGACAATCTGCCCTCTGCTCCTGCTACAGGATAGGCACAGATTAGGGTTCAGAGAGGTAAGGTCTTTCTCTGCTTGGTCATTCAGAGGTGAGGGTTAGCCTGCTTTAGACTAACCTATCCCTGACATCTAGCAGGATCTCAGAACCCTCATCAAGGGATGTTCTTTGGTGCAGCCCCCAGCTAGGCCTTCCACATCTGCATCTGCTGTTGAGCCCTGGTATTTCCACAGGGCAATCTGTGTCCCTGGCCCTGACAAGCTCTCCAAGCAGTGCTGTAATCTCACTTTCTAAGAGATTAACCCATCTTGGTTTTGAGCATGTGTTTGAATGGTTTCCTAGGAAGGATGCTGAAGAAATGACCTTTTGTGAAATAGCCTTGATAGTGCAGGCTGTTTCCTGGATAAAACCATTTGCTGGCTCACTGGAAGATGAGCCAGGTTCACACATGGAAAACCAACTGAGTCACTCCAGTTTTGGGCCAGCAGATCTCTACTGGATGTTGCCATCTCAGAATCCATACCTTCATTTATTACCAACTCACTTCTGGTTGGCAGTTGGCACATTGCAACTCCTGCCTAGTGAGCCACCAGGCTGCCAGCAGTGATTAGCAGTTAAATCCTACCTCCTTCAGGGCTCTGGGGTGCCTCAAGTGATTTTATTTGCATCCTGGCTGGGAGCACAAGAAGAAGCCAGACTTGAATCCACATATTTTCCACTTGATCAGTTTGCCCAGGGTCACATCCAGCCTGATCTTAAAAACATCCAGGGATGGAGTTTCCACCACCTCCCTCGGCAACCTGTGCCAGTGCCTCACTACCCTCATGTTGAAGAATTTCTTCTTAACATCTAATCTAAATCTCCCCTTCTCTAGCCTGGGTCCATTTCCCCTAGTTCTATCACTACCCAACATCCTAAAAAGTCCCTCTCCAGCTTTCTTGTAGCCCACTTCAGATACCGGAAGGCCACAATAAGGTCATCTTCAGAGCCTTCTCCTCTCCAGACTGAACAGCCTCAACTGTCTCAGCCTGTTCTTACAGCAGAGCAGCTCCAGCCCTCTGCTCACCCTCTAGGCCCTTCTCTAAACAAATTCCAGCACATCCACATCTTTCCTGTAATAGGGGCTCTAGAACTAGACACAGCATTCCAGAGGTGAGGTCTCATGAGAGCAATGTAGAGGGGCAGAATCACCTCCCTTGCCCTGCTGGCCATACTCTCTTGATGCAGCCCAGGATCTGGTAGGCTCTCTAGGCTGCAAGTGCACACTGGTGGCTCAGGTTTGGCTTCTCATCTACCAGCATCCCCCAAATCTTTTTCTCCCAACAGTCCTATGATTCTATTGTCATTTAAGCACAAGTCTGTGTGTGGAGGTTCTTAACTCTGCTTCATTTCAACAGAGCTCAAACTTCTTCCAAGTCACCCCAAGTTAAATCAGAAGTGAGAGCTTGGAGAATTGAAGGAAAAATGAACAATCACACAGTTCCCTTCAATAAGTCAGTATAGAAATTGAATCAGAGGCAGCTGTTCCAGTGGGTTCCTGTTTATAGGTAGCCCTCAACATTAAATCCAATGCTAAGAGTAAAGCTGCTCATTGCCACAGTCTTGTTCTTTACTTTCATATCATCTGCTGTTGGGGGTGTTAAGGCCCCAGTGGAGAACCATGGGTTTGTGGTCTGACCTGCAAAGCATAAATCAGAACACCTTATCTCATAATTTGCACTTCAGAAAGACAGGTGAACAGGCTGCAAGTCACTGAGGCTCTACCACGTTCCTACCTAACCTGATCTGACAGTCAATTACTCTCCCTGCAAGCCATCATAGAATCATAGAATGGTTTAGGCTGGAGGGGACCTCAAAGCTCATCCAGTCCCAACCCCCTGCCATAGGCAGGGACAACTCCCACTAGTACAGGTCACTCAAGGCCTCATCTAACCTGGCCTTGAACACCTCCAGGGAGGTTGTGAAGCACAGAATGTGATCAAGACCACAATCTCTGCTTCTGTGCTCCACAACCTCCCTGAGCAACCTGTGCCAGTGTCTCATCACCCTCACTGCAAAGAACTTCTTCTTAACATCCAATTTAAATCTCCCCTCTGCCACTTTAAACCCATTCCTCCTCATCCTGTCATTCCCAGACCTTGACAATAGTCCCTCTCCAGCCTTTCTGTAGCCCCCTTCAGATACTGGAAGGCCACTCCAAGGTGTCCCAGAAACCTTTTTTTCTCCAGGCTGCAGAGAGCCCCAACTCTCTCAGCCTGTCCTTATAGCAGAGCTGCTGCAGCCCTCTGAGCATCTTCATGGCCTCCTCTGGACTGGCTCCAACAGTCTGATGTCCTTCTTCTCTTCCATAGCCTTTTCTCCTGCTTGCATGGATAGCCTCACTGAGAGCTGACCCCGTTCATGGTTATAAAGGGCAATGTCAGGAAGACAGAACCAGGCCTTTCTCAGAGATGCCCAGTGACAGGGCAAGGGGCAATGGGTGCAGGCTGGAGCAGAGAAGGTTCCACATGAACATAAGGAAAAATTTCTTTCTGTGTGAGGGTGACAGAACACTGGAACAAGTTGCCCAGGTGGTTTGTGGAGTCTCCTTCTCTGAAGACATTCAGAGAAGACTCTTTTTATTTTCTTTAACCAGCAATATGGGTTTTGAAAATGTTTTTTTAAAACCTGTGGATGTTTAAATGAAGCTTCCTATGCCTCAGTTTCCACACATTGCCCCTTGTCCTGTCATTGGGCAACCTCACAGCTATGGAGCTGCACCTTTAAAAGTGAAGCAGAGCCCTTCACTTGCTGAGGATGCTCAAGGGAGCTGCTGTTGGAGCACTTTGTAAACTCTGTGCACTGCTTGAAGCCTTAGTGGGAGTTTTGCTTCTCTCTCTGTAGGCAAAACAGTGATAAGGTTGTGCAGAAGCAGGTAGGGAAGGTTATTTAGAAATTGCTTCAATATGGGCCTTGCTATAACATTATCTGAATTGGCCTGGGTATTTAAAAGAGAATTAGCCATAATGATCTCACTCTGTCGCTTTTCCTTTTGGTCCTACTTTTCCCAGAGGGGGGAAGAAAAATAGAGAGAGAGTTTGGTTTATCAATAGAGTTCAGTTAGGGTTTCTGCCTTGATCTCCCATGTCACAAAATCACAGAATTGTCAGGGTTGGAAGGGACCTCAAAGATCATCAGACTGAGTCTGAGGGGAGAAGGTGGCAAATTGCATGCCAGAAATGCAATAGGAGCTGAGCCCCAGTGTCTGCAACTCTACATCTGCCCTTGCCATTTCTTTGATGCCAAACATTTGTGCCTGTGTAGCCTGGGCTGTCCTTAGTGCATATGGAGGGGAAATATGCAACCAAAATAGGTCAGCACAGAAATTCTGCAGTCCTGACTCTTACTGATGTAGAGGTGCAACAGAGGAGGGTTAAAAGCTTTCTTTGCCGTCATCAAAGAAGCTTGGTACAGAGATGAATTTCTTCCTAAGTCTTCTTCCCCCTAGGCCTTTCACAGATTCATAGAAGAGTTTAGGTTGGAAGGGACCTTAAAGCTCCTCCAGTTCCACCCCCCCTGCCATGGGCAAGGACACCTCACACTAAACCAGGTTGCTCAGAGCCCCAGAGCCCAACCCACCCCTTCTCCCTTGAAAGAACACTAAGAACACTCAGAGAGACAGAAGCCACATCAATAGAATCCTTCCCATCTAGTCTTGCCATCTCCATCAATGTTTGCTGTTCCAAAAGAGACAGCAAGTCAGGCAGCTTCTAGGGGAGCTGAGCATGCCTCTTTCCTCTGCTTCTCTGCAGCCTGCTTTGGCCTCGTCAGTTTTTACAAATATGTGCAGGGTGAGTGGCAGGAGGCTGGAGCCAGGCTCTGCTGGGTGATGCTCAGTGACAGGACAAGGGGCAATGGGTGGAACCTGAGGAATAGGATGTTTCATTTAAACATAAGGAGGATTTTTTTCCACTGTAAGGGAGACAGAACACTGGAACAAGGTGCCCATGGGAGTTGTGGAGTCTCCCTCTCTGGAGATATTCAATATCTGCCTGGATGTGTTCCTGTGTGACCTGCTCTAAGTGATCCTGCTCTGCCAGGGGACTTGGACTGGATGAGCTTTGGAGGTCCCTTCCAGCTCCTGACATTCTATGATTCTATGACCCAGTGGGTCAGGGAAAGGGGTGATAATTTCTCCTCTGGCTGGGAGCAGTCTCCCAAAGGGCATTTGCCTACTGCAAACAAAACACCTGGAAACGATGGCACTTCAGACAAGCATCAATATGTTTGCTCATTTCTCAGTCTCCAAAGCAGCAAACACATCACAGTCGTGCATCACAGAAGTAAAATCTCACCTTATAAAATGCCTTTGGGGGCTGCAAGTGGCTGGAGATTATTTTAAGAAAGTAACAGACCTCTTTTTCTTAGAATCATAGAATCAACCAGGTTGGAAGAGACCTCCAAGCTCATCCAGTCCAGCCTATCACCCAGCCCCACCCAATCAACCAGACCATGGCACTAAGTGCCCCATCCAGGCTTGTCTTGAACACCTCCAGGAACAGCGACTCCACCACCTGCCTGAGCAGCCCATTCCAATGCCAATCATTCTCTCTGCCAAGAACTTCCTCCTAACATCCAGCCTGAACCTGCCCTGGCACAACTTGAGACTGTGTCCCCTCGTTCTGTTTTCCCTGCCCTACAAGTTGAAAGAAATGTTCACCTTGGAACAAGGGGGGTTTTTTTTGGCCGTGCTATAGAAGAAAGGCAAAGCAAGAAAAATGTGGATTTCATGTGGCAATGCAGAGAGCAGTTGCTGTAATTCTCACTAGCAAATATCTGCAAGTTTTATCCATGGGCACTGCAGCAGTAGCTGGTGGCTGAGCCTCTTGTTTTCAAACCATGTGCTAAAAGCAGCTGCTTGGCCACCAGACAGCTTCGATTAGCCAACTTAATTTCACAAGATTTCCTACCCTGGCATAAATTCTCTTTGCCAAAGGCTGTGACAACAAATCCCTTAAAAGCAAGTACAGGTGGGATAAGGTTCCTAAGGGAGTGTTAATATCTGCTGTTTGATTTCTCCAAAAAGCATCTTTGCTTTTCTGGGTCTAAATCTGGTTGGTATAAAATCTCCAAACCCCAAATCTCTTCAAAATATTCCTCATGGATCCAAATGTTTTCAAATATTCTTTTCAAGCTTGTAGAAATTCCTGCTGAATTTTGTGTGCCTCACTTCAAGCAGAATTCATTTGGTTCTTTCCCCATCACCACCACTGACTCTGCCCAAACTCAATCTTCCAGTTTTGCATTTGCCAGCCAAAAAACAAAACCAACAACAACAACAAAAAAGACCAACCCAAAACCTCCCCAAACAAACAAATATAATCTTTTTTGTTTCCTTCTTTTCTGCCTTCAAATTTGACAAACATTAAATTCCATAGTGACAAAAAAAAAAAAATTATCTTCACACACTTCCATACAATTTGATCCCCAAAATATTTGGAAGGCAATGCAATATTCCAACTGCTAAAAACCACCTGAAAGGGGACAACCAATTAGGGTATGGAGCTCTAATAATTTTTTTTCCTCTCAAATATAAAAAATTAAAAAAGGAACGAAGAAGAAAAAAAAAAATTTAAAAGGAAACAGGGTGGGGGGGGAAGGGAAAAAAAAGGAAAAAGAGAAAAGGAAAAAGAGAAAAAGAAAAAGAGAAAAAAAAAAGATAAAAAATATTTTAAAAAAGAAAAATAAAAAAGGAAAAGTAGAAGGAAAAAAGAAAAGGGAACAAAGAAAGAAAAAAGAAAATGTAAAAAATGAAAAATAGAAGGAAAAAAGAAAAAGGAAAGGAAAAAAGGAAAGGAAAAAGGAAAAAAAGAAAAAGTAATAAAAATGAGAAAATAAAAAAGGAAAAAGGAAGGAGAGGAAAGGAGAGGAAAGGAGAGGAAAGGAAAGGAAAGGAAAGGAAAGGAAAGGAAAGGAAAGGAAAGGAAAGGAAAGGAAAGGAAAGGAAAGGAAAGGAAAGGAAAGGAAAGGAAAGAGAAAGGAAAGGAAAAAGAAAGGAAAGGAAAGGATAGGAAATGAACAAATAAAAAGGGAAAAAGAGAAAAGGAAAAAGGAAATAAAAAAGGATAATATTAATAAAAATAGAGGCGAAAAAAGAGAAAGAAAAAAGAAACTCACTTCTGAAGATTAAAAAAAAAAAGAATAAAGGATTGAAAAAATAAAGAAGCAAGAAGTGGCTGGAAAAGATCTTCTGAGGAGTGATTATTTTTTTTTCCCCACTAGCAAAATAGGTATGGAAAATGTAAGTATGCACAGCTGTGTTTATGCCAGTGATTAGACATTCTCTTTCTCTGTGACCTCTCTGCATTGAGCTGGCAAGACACCTGGCTGTGCTTAGAAGTGTCTCCTTCATACATTTACATTTATTCAACTCGGACCTTTCTTTCTCCCTCTCGTGCCCTTTTCTTCTCTTAAAAAGACCACAAGGAAAAGAAAAAAAAAAAAAAAAAAAAAAAAAAAGAAACCAAAACAACTAACCCACAGTTAAACCTGAGGCACTCCTGCCTCTCTCTATTTTTCCTTCATGTTTGCAAGGTATAGGTTAAGGCTCTACCCTGTGCCTTTACATGTGTTAAATAAAAGCATTAACTGCTTTCTTCTCTCAGGCAAGCAGCACCAGAACAAGAGGACACAGTCTCAAGCTGTGCCAGGGGAAGTTTAGGCTGGAGGTGAGGAGAAAGTTCTTGACTGAGAGAGTCATTGACTGCTGGAATGGGCTGCCCAGGGAGGTGGTGGAGTAAGCGTCCCTGGAGGTGTTCAAGGCGGGGTTGGTGCCATGGTCTTGTCTTGAGGGCTGTGGTATCAGGTTGGACTTGATGAGCTTTGAGGTCTCTTCCAACCTTGGTGATACTGTGAGACTGTGATCTTTACACTGAGCATAAACCCTTCCTTTTCGGGCTGAGTCTGAGGGGAGGAGGTGGCAATTGCATGTCAGCAATGCAACAGGGGCTGAGCCCCAGTGCCTGCAACTCTGCATCTGCCTTTGCCATTTCTTTGATGCCAAACATTTGTGCCTGTTGTGCCTGGGTTGTCCTAGCCTGCTGTGCTGGTTTGAGGCTAATTGGAATATTTTAATAGAGAAAATTACACTATAGGCTGTGAAAGGAAAACAATGGTGATGCCTTGCTGCACTCATAGGCTTGCTGAGATGTTTGGGAAAAAGAACTCAAGACATTAGATAAGGCAGTCTCAGTTTGTCTCTGGGGACACAGCGTCTCGGGCAGTCTAGCTTCTGGCTTCTCTCTGCCGATTAATCCTCACTAACCACTTTTCTTCTACCCCCCCTCAGCTGATCCTCCAAGCTCACCTTGTGTGTAAGGCAAACCCTGGGATAAGGTATAGGGGTGGGGAGAAGGTGGAAGGGTGGTTGGGAGCCCCTCCTGGGGACTCTGATTTCTGGGAGGGGAGTTGTGTTTCTGTATTGCCTTTCACTTGTCTATGTCTGTAACTATTCCTGTCTATTGTGTATATCTCTGCTTGTACATTGTGCTGAGCTGTAAATAGAGCTTCATTCCTTAACTTCCAGCTGGCTGAGTTCCTGTCTGGGCCACTTTACAAAGTGTGGGGGGTGGGGAACTCCCAAACCATCACAGATGTTCTGGTTGGTGCTTAGTGCATATGGAGAGGTTTGCTTACCAAAACCAAAAGAGGTCAGCACAGAAATTCTGCAGTCCTGACTCTTATTGTTGTAGAGGTGCGACAGAGAAGGGTTGAAAGCTTTCCTCACTGGTATCAGAGAAGTTTTGTAGAGAGCTGAATTTCTTCCTAGGTCTTCTTCCCCCTAAGGCTTTCATAGATCCACAGAACAGTTTAGGTTGGAAGGGACCTTAAAACTCATCTAGTTTCAATGCCCTTGTCACGGGCAAGGACAACTTCCACTAGATGAAGTTGCTCAAGGTCTTCTTCTCCCTAAGTCCTCTGAGTCAAATGCAATGCCCTACCTGCTACTTCAACCTTCCTCTACAGGCATGCATCAGATGCTTCCCTCCTGAGCCTTCTGAGCCTCCAAACTCCAAAACTTCTCCATATTTGTTCCTTGCCTGTTATCATTAGTTGTGGTGACTCCAACCCAGCGATGGTGCCTTGAGCAATGTGCTCTAGTAAAATGTGTTCCTGCCCACAGCAGAGGGGAAGGAGGTTGGATCTAGATGATCATTAGGGCCCCTTTCACAGAGTCACAGAGTCACAGTCACAGAGTCACAGAGTTACAGAGTTACAGAGTCACAGGATCACAGAATCACAGAATCACAGAAACATGCAGGTTGGCAAAGCCCCTCAGGAGCACCAAGCCCAACCTAGAACCCTGCTCTACAAGATTCACCTTAAACCATATCCCCAAGCACCACATCCAAACCACCCTTAAACACATCCAGGGTGGGTGACTCCACCACCTCCCTGGGCAGCTCATTCCAGCCCCTGACCACTCTCTCCATGAAAAACTTTTTTCCTAATGTCCAACCTAAACCTCCCCAGTCTCATGGGAAACCAAAAGCAGAATTTCCAATAAATTGAAAGTTCCCAGATCATTTCAAGATGGATTCCCTCAGGCTTATAGTTTCTCCCTCCCCCGCTTCTTTGGCTATATCTAGGTACTTCAGAGCACCACTGACTGCAAGCTGTAGATCCAGTCCTTCTTTTAATAACTGTCTTCTTATTGCTTTCCTTAGAGTCACAATAAATTTCAGCTGAAGAACTATGGCTGTGCACGTGCAGAATGAGAGCAAATGAAATGACAATGAGAAGCATCTGTACGTAAGACACTAATTTTCCTTTCCTTTCAAGCTATCTGAATCCATATCTGCCCTTCAGGTGTACAATACAAGGTCTCTTACTGCCTTCCCTCGATCAAATTAGCTTCCTCTTTATTTTCTGCTTCAAAACTATAACTCAAAAGCTTTGGGTTGCTATTGTGCATTAGTCAAAGGTTCGTTTGATTCGGTGTTTTGACAGTTTTGTTGCAGGAAATGCTCAGGAAGAAGCAACTCCCTCACATCTGTTCATTTGGACTTGATGGATCTTGGAGGTCTTTTCCAGCCTTAATGATTTTATTCCATGATTCTACTTTATGTGTGATTAGAATATTTGTCATATGGCTTTAAGCTGGAAGAGGGCAGATTTAGACTGGACATTAGAAGGAAATTCTTGACAGTGAGGGTGGTGAAACACTGAAACAGGTTGCTCAGGGAGGTTGTGGGTGCTCCCTCCCTGCAAGCGTGCAAGGGCCTTGAGCAAGCTGATCTAGTGGAAGGTGTCCCTGCCCACGGCAAGGGTGTTGGAACTAGATGATCTTTAAGGTCCCTTTCAACTCAAACTACTGAATGATTCTATAATATTAATCTTCTTTCCTAAGGGTTGATTCTAGACCTGAGTGTCCAAAGCTTTTCCACTGTGGTCCCATTGAAGCACTCAGTCCCAATGCAGAGCCAAGCTGAATGTTCTCAGGATGTATTTAAATCACAATCTAAAGAAAGAATTGCTGAGAGATTTCTTTGCACAGCTGAAGAGCCCTGAAGTTCAAACACAAGAAACCTCAACACAGTCACCCATCTCTTCACATACCTCCCAAAAATCATTCATCAGAGCAGGTGAAACACAGGCAGGGCAGAAAGATTTTAACAGCAGAAGCAATCCTGTAATTAGATTTGTTGGGAAGTGTAAAGGGAAGATTTAACTCCAAGATAAATGGGTTTGCCTGCCTTTGGCTAGCCCTGTTAATGCACTGGAATCTATAGTTTGGTTGTGGGAAAGGGAAATAAGCACCTCTGGCAACACACAGGTTGGAAGAAAATGAAGGGGGTGAAGAAGAATGGAAGTAAGGAACAAAGGCAGGTCGGAAGGAGAGGAAGCAGCAGTGGGGGTGCATTAGGAAATCCTTTCTTTGTGCTTGAAAGGGAAGACTTTTTTTCAGGTGGGACATTTAATATGAAGCCAGAGAAGGATCTCGCTTAGGCATTCATGTTACCAGCCTTGTGTTTCACAGCAACCAACTGATACCAAAAGGCATAGATGCACGGAGCCATTTCCACCCATGGCAAGGCTGATTTAAGAAGTTTCCACCACCTCATATTAAATTATTAGAGCTAAGAAAAAGGGAAAAGAAACAAACAAACAAAAATCCCAAAACAAAACAAAAAAACAAAAACAAAAACAAAACAAAACAAAACAAAAAAATCTTGGATCCTCTCACTTGCCCAGTTCTTAATATTATTTGTCCAGCTGAGCACAAACTGAAGCACCCCAGCAGGGAGAGCAATCTGGAGGTGCTGAAGGTTGTGGTGATATGGGACATTGAAGGGAAGTGTCCCTTGTGCCACCAGAGAAACCACAAGTACCCTCAGCAGCTGGGTAGCAATTTCGCTCTGCTCAGCAAAGGGAAGGGCAGAGGATGACTTTTGGGTTTGAGAATCCAGAAGCATTCAAAGGGCTTAAGCACCAACCCACCCCCAATGAAATCACAGACATATGCAGATTGGCAAAGCCCCTCAGGATCATCAAGCCCAGCCTAGAACCCTACTCTACAAGATTCACCTTAAACCATAGCCTTAAGCAGATGAAGTCCCTAAGCAAACGTCATGAGCAGGAGGTGCCTGCATCCTTCCAACCTTTTGGGGTCATGCTTTCAAGGAGCCTGAGAAGAGCATTGCCATGGGATGGGATGAGATAGGAGGGGAGGGGGTGGGTTGGGATGGAAGGTATGGGATGAGGTGGGATGGGATGGGGTGAGATGGAGTGGGGTGGGAGGGTGTGGGTTGGGATGGGGTGGAAGGTATGGGATGGGGTAGGGTGGAATGGGACTGGGATGGGATGGCCATGACTGTGGGAGTCTGACCACCTTGCAGAGCCCATGCAGCAGAGGCCAGGCAGAGGTGGGGAGACCTGAGCAGCACCCGGGGCTCAGGTTTGTAAAACTTCTTTGAGCTCAAAGCGTTTTGTGAGGGGCGTGGAACAGCTGCCTCCCCAGCCCCAGGTTGAAAGGAGGGCTGGAGGGAAGGGGTAGGACCCGGCAAGCGTCCATGCCCTGGCCCGGGGCGCAAAGGTGGTTCATTTGCCACCTTCACCCCTCCCACCTGCCAGCCACATTAAAGCCTGATTATTCACGCTTGATGTCAGCGAGGCAGGGCTCCGCTACCCGCTGCTCCCAGATCCCTGCCCTCGGGGGGCAGATTACCTCGGCGTGCACCAGCCTATTTGGGGTGGAGTTCATGGGGTGCCTGGGCAGGCGAGGGCCCAGGGCTGGCATCCCTCGGCCCCATCTGCTGCCTGCTTTGTCTGTCCCACAAAGCAGCTCCATCATCACCTTCTGAGGTTGGCTGTCAAGAAGTGGTTGTTCCCACCTGAAGTGGTTGTTCCCACCTGTGAGGTGGAATGATGGAGAGAGGGTGGGTGTGATCCCTGGGTGCCACTCAGCGCACAGGGCTTCACTGGTCACAGCAGCAGACTCAAGGTGTCAAAGAAAGATTTATCTTCTATGCCCCTTTTTTTTTTTTTTTAAATTGGTTCAGATCTAATAATATATCATTTAAGTTTCTTTTCTGCTGCCCAACAATGTGGTGTTCTGCCAATGCCTCCTGCTAACAGAGAGAGTAGTACTGCACTTCTACTAATCTTAATGTCTATTGCATGAGCTGTAGTTCAGCCTGGAGAAGAGAAGGCTCAGGGGAGACCTTATTGCTCTCTACAACTACCTGAAAGGAGGTTGAGGTGCTTGAATGTGTCCAGAGAAGGGCAGTAAGGCTGGTCAGGGGCCTGGAGCACAGCCCTGTGAGGAGAGGCTGAGGGAGCTGGGGGTGTGCAGCCTGCAGAAGAGGAGGCTCAGGGCAGACCTCATTGCTCTCTACAGCTACCTGAAAGGAGGTTGTAGCCAGGTGGGGTTGGTCTCTTCTGCCAGGCACCCAGGGACAGAGGACACAGCCAGGACAGGTTCAGGCTGGATGTTAGGAAGAAGTTCTTCTCAGCAAGAGTGATTGGCATTGGAATGGGCTGCCCTGGGAGGTGGTGGAGTCACCATCCCTGGAGGTGTTTAAAAGGAGACCGGATGAGGCACTTAGTGCCATGGGTTAGTTCATTAGAAGAGTGATAGGTTGGACTCAATCTTTTCCACCCTGGTTCATTCTGTGATTCTGTGAGAAGGGGACAGGGCCAACTGCCCCTCCAAGCAGCTTAGAAGCACAAGGGAGTGCTCCAAAAAATCCAAGAGGAAGAGGAGAGGGAAGGGAGAGGACTGAATTGACCCTTTTTTCCCCTCACCATTCACATGCTCACAGATTTTTATCGCACTTCTTCGCTGCAAGGCAAAGTGTTTCTTTGGAGTTGCTTCCAACGCCTGCTGCCAAATTCAGGCTGCGGTTGCAGCAGCTGTAACCCATCCCCCAAGGCTTGCACACCCCTGGCCTGGGAGCAGCTCGGCAGGAGTGCCTGAGAGCAGCTCAGCAGGAGTGCCTGAGAGCACTTGCTTAAGTCTGGTGGGGAGATGATGTTGGAATTCTCTGCAGCCTCTGTGCTCGCAGTACTGAGAGCATTTCGTGAAGGGGTTTTGCAAGGGCTGTTTGCCAAAATCACAGGAGCACAGCACTGCCAGAGCTGGAAGGGACCTCAAGGATCACCCAGTTCCAACCCCCCTGCCATAGGCAGGGACACCTCACACTAGATCAGGTTGCCCAGAGCCACATCCAACCTGGCCTTAAAAACATGCAGGAATGGAGCTTCCATCACCTCCCTGGGCAACCTGTTCCAGTGTCTCATCACCCTCATGGTGAAGAACTTCTTCCTAATGTCTAATCTAAACGTCCCCTCCTCTAGCTTGGATCCATTCTCCCCAGTCCTATCACTACCTGACAGCCTAAAAAGTCTGTCCCCAGCTTTCTTGCAGGCCCCCTTCAGATACTGGAAAGCCACAATAAGGTCTCCTCAGAGCCTTCTCCTCTTCAGACTCTCTCAGTTTGTCCCCAAAGCAGAGCAGCTCCAGTCCTCTGACCATCCTTGTGGCCTTTTCTGGACACGTTCCAGCACCTCCAGAACTTTCTTGTAATAGTGGCTCCAGAACTGGATGCAGTACTCCAGCTGGGGTCTCACCAGACTGGAGCAGAGGGGAACAATCACTTCTCTCAACCTCTTGACCACTCTTTCCTGCAAGGGTAGTCAGCCACTGACACAGGCTGCCCAGGGGGTGGTTGAATCTCCATCCCTGGAGGTGTTTTAGAGAGCCATGATCTACTGGAGGGTGTTCCTGCTCACCATTCTATGATCCCAACCATAGAGATGGCACTCTGGGACATGGTATAGGCTCGATGGGACTTTTCAAGGACTTTTCCAACCTTAATGATTCTCTGACTCTATGGAAGAGGCTGTGCAGCACCCATAGGAACGAGCTGGTGCTGAGCAGCTCTGCCCTCTCCCAGGGCTGAAGACAGGGGTCAGAATTAGGTACTTTTATGGCCTGTCTGGGGCTAGTTTGCTTTCTCTCTTGTATTTTTTTTTTCCCTCCTTCCCCAGTGGAGACTCGCTCGTTTGCAATAGGAAGGTTCATTGTTTTCCCATCTGATATTTCTTTGATTACTTGAAAAGAAATCCCAGAGGCTTGTTTTCACAAAATAGTGATTGCATAATTGATGTGATTATGATGTATTTTGCTGTGTCACTGCAGCTCAGTTGATTATTTTGAGAAGCTCTGAGCACTGTTAGTGCTGCCATGTGTTGTGCATGCGTGGCCTGGGCTTTCATCCCCCCCCTCCTCCACGTGTGTGCCAGATCCTTTCCTCCAGGGAGGGCTGCAATGAGACTTTCCTCAGCACAAGGAAAAGGCTGCAGAGCCACAAAGGGCTAATGCAAAAGAAATGCGAGGTGAGCTGAGCTGAAAAGCTTTCTCTGATTTAAATAATGACTTTCTGGTGTGAATCACCTCCTCAGAATCAGCCCTAACATGTGGGTAAGCACAGAAGTAAAATCACGAGGCCCAATTTTTTTTTTCCTTGGCTGCAAACATACAGATAAAAAAAAAATAATAATAATTAAACCAAGCAGGTGCTTTGGAAATAAAATTCTCCTGGATACTAAAACATGCAGCAGGTCTTTAGTGGCAATTCATAATGTGTGAGGTGAAAATGCAGCAGCTGGCTGCAGGAGGAATATTCAAGCTGCAGTACGAGCATTCAAAAGCTCACCCAGGGAAGCCTTGTGAGAGAGGATCACCTTCCCTTTTCTTGCCTAAGACTTTTTAATTATTTGCAGCTTGAGGCTAGAGACCAACCTTAAAGTCCTTTCTTTCTCCTGCTGACATTCTCTTCATTTCTTTTCTCTGGTCCCCTTTCTTCTCTTCCAATTCAGGGATGAAACATTGCCCTCAGTAAAGCTCCTTGGCCCAGCTTCCAGATTTCTGAAGCTTTTGGGTTGTTTTTTTTTTGTTTGGTTTTTTTTTTTTGGGGGGGGGGGTTGGGTTTTTTTTGTTTTTTTTTTTTTTTTTGTTGTTGTTGGGTTTGTTTTTTGTTGTGGGTTTGTTTTTTTTCCTCAACATGTGTGCAATTTTCACTATTTTTGTCCAGCAGTGACCTCCAGAATTCCAGAGTAATTTTCCCTCCCCTTCCTGGTGCCCTCACGTGACCTAGGAACACAAACATCTGAGAGACCTCTGGGCATCTTCACATCTGCTGGTATAGAAGATCAGAGCCATTGTGTGGTGTATTTTTAACAGCAGGTGTTGGCCTTGGAGAAGGGTGTGTTAGGTTTGGAGGGGCTGGGGAGAATCAGGGCTTAATTTCTACCTCCCAGGCTATTTAGGAGCAGCTTAACAAAAAAAAAACCAACCCCAACAAACAAAACAAAACAAAAAAAAACCCAACCAAAAACCAAACCAACACCACTCTTAAATCTGTTGGTACAAATTTCACGTTGTAAAAACCACAATAAGGAATTGCTAATGGAGTGCAAGCCTAGGGTTAGTTTTCAGCTTTGCATCTAAAAGAAAACAAACCCCAAAGTTTAAAGCTGAGCCCAAGATTCTAGATGACATTTTCTGTCTATGAGATGCTATTGATTGATTACTTGGAGCCTGCTAATTATTATTTAGCCATGGTTTTCAACACAAGCTGCATACAGCAGCAAAACAAACAGGGTTGGCTGTTTTATCTTCTGCCAATTAGCAGGGTTTAAACACGACTCGAGCCAGGCTGTGTGCTCTGGGGTCTGATCCACTGCTGCACCTCTCCTGGCTGCGCCACTCTCATCTTGTTGATTTCATAGAATCAGTCAGGGTTGAAAGGGACCACAAAGATCAGCCAGTTCCAACCTCCCTGCCATGGGCAGGGACACCTCACACTAGATCAGGCTGCCCAAAACCTCATCCAGCCTGCCCTTAAACACCTCCAGGGATGAGGCTTCCACCACCTCCCTGGGCAACCCCTTCCAGGCTCTCACCACCCTCATGCTGAACAACTTCTTCCTAACATCCAGTCTCAATCTACCCATTTCTAGCTTCGTTCCATCCCCCCCAGTCCTATCACTTCCTAACATCCTAAAAAGTCCCTCCCCAGATTTCTTGTAGCCCTCTTAAGACACTGAAAGGCCACAATAAGGTCAACTGGGAGCCTTCTCTTCCCTGGACTGAACAGCCCCAACTCTTTCAGCCTACCCTCACAGGAGATGTGCTCCCAGTTTTTGGAATTGCAGGAATGAAAGCAAAGCTTCTTTTTTATTGACACCTCAGCACTCTTTTCATCTGTAAAGTTGGTCATGGCATACCAAAGCCTCTCCTCCATAGTCCACCAGTACCTAAAGCACTGCATCCAGGTCTGGAGCCCTCAATGCAAGAAGGACATGGAAGTGGTGGAGAGGGGCCAGAGGAGAACCATGAAAATGATCAGGGAGGCTGGAACACCTCTGCAATGAGGACAGGATGGGGTGGTTCAGCCTGGAGAAGAGAAGGCTCTGGGGAGACTTAGTAGCAGCCTGCCAGGACCTGAAGTGGGCTGCAAGAAGGCTGCAGAAGGACTGTTTGCAAAAGCCTGAAGGGACAGGACAAGGAGCAATGGCTTCAAACTAGAGCAGAGCAGATTTAGATTGGATGTTAGGAACAAGTTCTGCACCATGAGGGTGGTGGAACACTGCAACAGGTTGCCCAGGGAGGTGATTGAGGCACCATGGCTGGAGATATTCAAAGTGAAGCTCACAGAACTCTGGACAGCCTGATCTAGTTGAGGATGTCCCTGCTGACTGCAGGGGGGTTTGGACTGGATGACCTTTGGAGGTCCCTTCCAGCCCAAACTATGCTATGATTCTGTGAAATTGATCAGCTAAATTAGAGACCTGGGATAAGCAGAATGTTTCCCCCAAAATATCACAGCAATCCTATTTTCATAGAAATCTTCTCTCCACCTTTTTTTTTTTTTTTCATCAGGCAAATCTACAATGGTGCTTAGTGTTCAGTTACCTGCCAGATATAAATGGCATAAATGGATGATTACTTTAAATACATCTTCTCTGAGAAGGGAGTTCTGGGACCTCACAAAAGCATCAAGCTGTGCCTACTTTCAGGAAATCACTGGGGAATAAATAAGATGATAAAGGTTGCCTGCAAGTCCTTAGATTCTCATTGCCTTTTTAGGCAGATAATTGAATTGGGTATGAGCTGTAATTCTTTTCTCAGATGGCTAAGGAGCAAATTATTTATTATTTGGGAGAAGAGAGTGAATGACCTGGCAGGTCCTTTCAGCCACAGCACCTGTGATGATAAATTCTCACAGTGCCCATCCCACAGGCTGCAGCCACACCGAAATAGAGAGGGAGGTTCTAGCTTTGGTGATGGTTTTGACAGCTAACATAGAATCGTGGAGTCCTTTTGGTTGGAAAAGACCTTTAAGATCATCAGGTCCAACTATTAGCAAACTTGACCAAAGCTGAAGCTCAACAATGTCACAGAATCACAGTATCACAGAAACATGCAGGTAGGCAAAGCCCCTCAGGATCACCAAGTCCAACCTAGAACCCTACTCTACAAGATTCACCTTAAACCATAGCCCTGAGCACCACATCCAAAACACCCTTAAACACATCCAGGGTAGATGACTCCAACACCTCCCTGGGCAGCTCATTCCAGTCCCTGCCTACTCCATCCCTGAAAAACGTTTCCCTAATGTCCAATCTAAACCTCCCCAGTCTCAGCTTGAGGCCATTCCCCTTTGTTCTATCTCCAGTTACCTGTGAGCAGAGCCCAGCAGCAGCCTCTCCACAATGTCCCTTCAAGGAGTTGTAGACAGCAATGAGCTCTGCCCTCAGCCTCCTCTTCCTCACACTAACCATCCCCAGCTCCCTCAGTCACTCCTCATCAGATTTATTCTCCAGGCCCTTCCCCAGCTTTCTTGCCCTCCTCTGGACCCACTCCAGCACCTCCACATCTCTCTTGTATTGTGGTGCCCCTTCAGGTAGTTGTAGTCCCTCAACACCTCTGACTCTCTGAAACCATCCAGGGACGGGGATTCAACCACCTCCCTAGGGAACTTACTCTAGTGTCTGACTGCTCTCTCAGTGAAGAAGTTTTCCCTAATATCCAATCTAAACTTCTCCTGATGCAGCTTGAGGTCATTTCCTCTTATCCTATCACTTTTTATTTGGGAGAGGAGGCCAACTTTCACCTCACTCCCTTAAGGGTGCTGCAGAGAGTGAAATCTCCCCTCCTCTCCCCCATCTTCCTAGTCCCCTCAGCTGCTCCTCACCAGACCTGTTCTCCAGACCCTTCATCAGCTTTGTTACCCTTCTCTGGACCCACTCCAGGATCTCAATGTGGTTTCCTCTGTCTGATTTTCTAAGCTGCATTTGGAATGTTACCACACGACCTGTTGGGTTGCCTCTGTCTGGAGCCAGAATAGCTATTTCCAAGTAGTTCTTTTTTAATAACATGCCATGTGTGGGTACTTCTGAAATTCAAGGTCCTTCCTGTGGATTGACTCAATCTGCTCTTGATTCATCCCAGCTGCTAGGTGCTGGATTTGTGTCCTCCTTTATTCCAAAGTTTAATATAGAAAGGCATTAAAGGGGCTGAGTATGGACCTGACATCCCAGGAGCAAACCAAAATGCTCTGCCTCCTGCCAGCTGTCTCCTGCTGTTGCTGACATGACATTTGCTGTCTCAGAGCCAAATGTGACTGCATGCCCACAGCTTGTTGCAGGGCTCACTACCACCATGCTGCCCTCTTCTTGTCCTCTTCACCCACATCAGACTCTATCAGGGCAGATATGGGATGCCACAGTGTCTAAGCCCACCTTCCATCCCTTGTGTGTGTGGAGATGTGGCTTTCAGATGGCCAGAGAAGGGTCTGGAAGGATGAGATGCCTGCATGTGAAGCTTCTTTACCCTTCTTCCTTTCTTTCTTTCTTTCAAAGCTATCCCTATGCTGCCACTGAAGAAGTGGCACTTTGGATTGTTTGGGCATACATCAAGGTCTAATGAGATGGAGTCTAGTTGGAAGTCTGTGACTAATGGAGTCCCACAGGGGTCAGTACTGGGACCAGTTCTGTTCAATATATTCATCAATGACCTGAATGATGGCACAGAGTGCACTGTCAGCAAGTTTGCTGATGACACCAAGCTAGGTGGAGTGGCTGCCACACCAGAGGCTGTGCTGCCATTCAGCCACACTTGGACAGGTTGAGGGCTGGGCAGGGAGCAAGTTAATGAAATTCAACAAGGGCAAGTGCAGAGCCTGTACCTGGGAAAGAACAACCCCAGGGATCCCTCAGGTTTGAGGGATCAGGTTGAGGTTGGAAGGTAGTAAAAGGGAAAAGGATTTGGGGATCCTAGTGGATGGGAGGTTGACCATTAGCCAGCAATGTGCTCTTGTGGCCAGGAGGGGCAATGCCATTCTAGGGTATATTAGAAGGGCTGTGGCTAGAAGGTCGAGAGAGAGGTTCTCCTGCCCCTCTGCTCTGCCCTGGTGAAGCTACATCTGGAGTACTGTGTCCAGTTCTGGCCCCTCCCCAGTTCAGGAGGGACACAGAACTGCTTGAGAGAGTCCAGCAGAGAGCCACAAAGATGCTGAAGGGAATGGAACGTCTCTGTTAGGAGGAGAGCCTGAGGGAGCTGGGGCTGTGCTACTTGGAGAAGAGGAGACTGAGAGGTGACCTCAGTAATGGTTATAAATATGCAAAGGTGAGTGCCAGGAGGCTGGAGCCAGGCTCTGCTGGGTGATGCCCAATGCCAGGACAAGGGGCAATGGGTGAAAGCTGAGGCATAGGAAGTTTCATTTAAACATGAGGAGGAATTCTTACCCTGTGAGGGTGACAGAACACTGGAACAGGCTGCCCAGGGAGGCTGTGGAGTCTCCCTCTCTGGATATAACCAAGATGTGCCTGGATGTGTTCCTGTGTGACCTGCTCTAGGTGATCCTGCTCTGGCAGGGGGGTTGGACTGAATGAGCTTTGGAGGTCCCTTCCAGCCCCTGACATTCTGTGATTCTGTGAGCCTGTGTGCTGCTGGATTTCATGGTGCTGCAAATGCTACTTCGAGTCTTGGCTGCTGTATTGCCAGAACGTCAGAGGGCAACCAGGAAGGATTCATGAAGCAACTATGAGAAGGGCTGGAGGGAATAGGACCTCTGAAGGAAGGGCAAAAATTACATTTGGGTTCTTTAGCCTTTAAATATTCCCTAAGGTGTGACAAAATGAATCTCTGCAGAGAGGAAAGACTCGAGCTGGATGTTTCAGGGGATAAAGCAAGGCTTGAGCTTCAGTGGGAAGAACTCATTAAGGGTAAGGGCAGCAAAGCAGCAAGTCAGGTTTCATGAAGAAGCTGTGAAAGTCTTTAAGAAGAGATGAGTCTGGGCTGGATGATGCTTGTGTATTGTGCTAAGCTGCGAATACAAAGCTTCATTCCTTGACTTCCAGCTGCCTGAGCCTAGTCTGAGTGAACTCATTGTGTGGGTGTGTGTGATGCCCAGGACCACTACAGCGCAGCCATAACTGTTCTCTTGCTCTTCTCCCTCTTGACTCCTACATCAACAAGGTCCTAGGTCCTACAACGAGACACACCAACGGACATCTCCCCCAAGCACATCAGGCACACATCACCCTTTTGCAAATGCCACTGCCTTTCATGTGGCTGGAAATGCTTTCCAAACACTTCTCCTCCCAGTCAGTTGTGTCCATAGGGCATTATGAAACCCGCTGTGGCTGTGCCGGTTTGTTTTACGCTAGGGTTGGCTGCAGAACTGAGCCGCCTTGGAATGGCTTTTAAGAAATATTAAGGTAATTATGACTTGAATTCCAGAAATCTGCTCTTGTACAGCCTGGTCTTTGAATCTTTCACAGCACACTAAACCTAACCAATCGAGTGGAGAAGCTGGGGACAGCTCTCCAGTCAAAATAGTAGGGAAGTCACAACAGGCTCTTTGATCTGTCCCATGATGGTTTTAAGCTCCTGGAAAGTTGCTTCATTCTGCTTGGAATGCAATTTGAGGTAGCCTTCAGATGCTGAGGATGCTTTCAGGCAGCACCAGCAACATACATGGCTGTCCTGCAGTGACAGAGGCAACATTTCTTTCCCTTTCCCGCCAGTTCACAATAGATTGGAGGCCAAATGTCTCCTCCTGTCCTCTGCCAGATTTCTGCAGCTGTCAGGCATTGTCTCTCTCTTGCCTCTGCTCTACCAGCTAGGACTGCCAATTCTGGTACTGCTGCACTCACCACTGGAGGACACAGAATGGCTCTACTGGTTTTTAGCCCAAGGATAGGATGTGATGGCAGGGGAAGGGGTATTTAAAGTCTGCAGTGGTTCTGGAGATTAACCAGACTAACTCAGCTGGCTGGAAGTTGAGGAATGGAGCTTTATATTGACAGCTTAGCACAATTTACAAGCAGATATATACAATATATTACAGATATTTCCAACTATATGCAGTAATCATAGAATCATAGAATGGTTTATGTTGGNCATTACAAGACCTTGTCAATAGTCCCTTCCCAGCCCTCCTGTAGCCCCCTTCAGCTACTGGAAGGCCACTCCAAGATCTCCTGGAAGCCTTCTCTTGTCCAGGTTGCAGAGCCCCAACTCTCTCAGCCTGTCCTCACAGCAGAGCTGCTGCAGCCCTCTGAGCATCTTCATGGCCCAATATACAAGTTAAAAGTAATACAGAAAAACAAAACCCCTCCCAGCAGCCAGGCTGCCCAAGAGTGGCTTCCAACCACCCCTGCACCTTCTTTCCACCTTTTTCCTTATCTCAGAACCTCTCTTACTTGCAGAGTGAGCCAGAAAGTTCATCAAGGGGTGTCAGAATCAGAATGATGTGCAGGGTCAGGCAGAAGAGTTAATACAGCTACAGCCAGGCAGGGATTGACTTCCCTTTGTTTGTGTCCGTGTTTTCCTATGTCCCAGCACAATGAATGGGTGATATAGACATCACCTTATTTTCTTTTCACAGCCAACAATCTCATTTATCTCATTAAAATATTCCAATTAGCCTCAAACCAGCACAAAGTCCCAGGAGCTTTGAAGACACAGGAAAAGATGAAGGATGGCACCTACACAATGCTGAGCAGGGTTTGCTAACCGCCCATGCCTTGTGATGGCCTGTGAAGGAGGTTACAAAAGGTCCACTAAGACTCAACAACTAGTTGTTGAGATCTGACAAACCCTACAGATGCTGCCCTGACAAGGAAGCATCATGGGAACAACACAATCCCATTCCTGGACGTTGCAAGCCTGGCACTAGGTAAGGCCAGTGAATGACTTCCAGAGAATCACAGGATCATAGGATCACAGAATCACAGAATGTCAGGGGGTGGAGAGGACCTCAAAAGCTCATCCATCCCTACCCCCCTGCCAGAGCAGGATCACCTAGAGCAGATCACACAGGGACACATCCAGGCAGGTTTTGTATACCTCCAGAGAGGGATGATCCACAGCCCCCACAAGAAGAGTCAAAAGGAGTCTCTGATGCTGTCACCTGCTGGAACTGAAGCTCTTTAGGAAGTGCACTAAGGCTGTTGTGCTGGGAGGGGAAAATGAAATAAAAGGCCTCCAAAGAGCAAGCAGAAGGAAATAATGAGGAGACCCTTCCCCGGCTTCATTGCCCTTCTCTAGATCCACTCCAACACCTCAATGTCTTTCTTATAAGTGAGGGCCAAAAAATGAACACTCCAAGTGTGGCCTCACCAGTACTGAGTCCAGGAGGACAACCAACCATGGAGACTCAGCACCATTTTTCTTCCTGAACTTTGCACGGTGCCTGCTCTGGAAGGTGTGCTCTGAAGGTGCATGTCAAGTCAGGCCTGGCAAGAGGGGGATAAACACCTCGTGTGCAAATCCCAGAGGAGCTTAGATGTGATTGAGGTGCTTGGAGGCTCACACTCTTATGACCTTGGCAAGTTCTGGGCCCATATTTAGGAATTTTTGCTGGCAGGGAGATAGACACCTCCGGGTGCGCACAGCAGCTGAGTGGGAATGCAAATGGTGGTGCTGGGAAGTACAGGGGCAGGTTAAGTGCTGCTAGGTGAGTGAACCTTTTTGTGAATCTAGTCCAAATCCACTGCATGGAAAGGAGGAGAACATTTGAAATAGTGATCTGAAGGAGGTGTGGACTGGGAAAAGAAGAGGTGAACATAACCAGGAGACATCTAATGGAAGAGAAAAATCTCATCAAATCAGCTCATCCGCTGAGGCTCGCAGAGCAAGAATTAATTCACTGTTGAGAGGCTTGCAGAGCAAGAATGAATTCTCTGTTAAATACCAGCCCCACTGCACTTGTAGCTCCAGCAAAGGGTGGCCAGGATGTGACTGGCAGAACCAACCCTGTCCCGTGGGTGGGCTGAAATCTTACAGAGTGTTTATGTGAAAACATAAGTGCTGCTTCGCCTCCCTCCAGCCTTGATGTATAGGAGTGCTGGGAGTTGCAGGCAGGCTAATTAATCTGGTCTGTGCCTGCTCCTCAAACCTTTTCTTGTGGTAAGAGTGCTTCTAGTCATTTTAAGGGCAAATTGTTTGATTTGGGAGGGGAAAATGGCCTTGTGTTTCAAGGTTGGGGGTTATCCAGCAGGATTTTGGATAGGATAAGGGCACCTTGCTGCAGCATGCTGCCCATTTGAGGGCCAGAAGCAGTGTCTCACATGCTCCCAGGACTGAGTATTAGAAGAAAGTCCTTGACTGAAAGGGTTCTCAAAGCCTGGCACAGGCTGCCCTGGGAAGTGGTTAAATCCCTGACACTGGAGGTGTTTCAGAGAGGCAGAGATGTGGTGCTGAGGGGCATGGTTTAGCCCCAGCCTTGGTAGAGTCAGAGTATCATTGGACTGGATGAGCTTAAAGGTCTTTTCCAACCAAAAGTATTCTGATTCCTGTGGTGCTGGACATCCAGATGGACACACACAGCCATGGCAGTTCATGGGAGCTCTGCCCCACTCTGCTCATCTCTCATGGCCACGTTGATGCTGCTTTGATACCACCTACAGCTTGGCTGCCCCAAGAGCACATTGTGTGGCTGCAACCTGCCTCCTGTCATACAACCACTGAAGTTGGAGTTGTCTGTGAAAGAGCAGGAGCACAGTCACAGAATTGTCAGGGTTGGAAGTGACCTCAAGAATCATCTAATTCCAACCCTCCTGCCATGGGCAGAGACACTTTGCACTAGATAAGGCTGTCTACAGCCTCATCCAGCCTGGCCTTAAACAACTCCAGGGACGGTTGCTCTTTGGGCAACCTGTTCCAGGGTCTCACCACCTTTATGGTGAATAGTCCTCTCCATCCATTCCCCTTAGTCCTGTCTACCCATTCCCCCTAGTCCTGTCCACCCATTCCCCCTAGTCTTGTCCATCCATTCCTCTTAGTCCTGTCCATCTATTCTCCCTAGTCCTATCCACCCATTCCCCCTAGTCCTATCCACCCATTCCCCCTAGTCCTGTCCATCCATTCCCCCTAGTCCTGTCCACCCATTCCCTCTATTCCTGTCCACCCATTCCCCCTAGTCCTGTCCATCCATTCCTCTTAGTCCTGTCCATCCATTCCCCCAGTCCTGTCCACCCATTCCCTCTATTCCTGTCCACCCATTCCCCCTAGTCCTGTCCACCCATTCCCCCTAGACCTGTCCACTCATTCCCTCTAGTCCTATCCACCCATTCCCCCTAGTCCTATCCACCCATTCCCCCTAGCCCTGTCCATCCCCACTGCCAAGGCTGCACACCCTTCCCAAAGGTCCTTTGAGTGCCGATTCCTGCAGCCAGCATCTCTTTTAAGCCCCCTGGCAGGAATGTTGCACTTCAGAGTCAGCTGAATTCAGGCAAGAGCCTTTATCTTACCCATTACTAAAAGCCTAGCTGCCTTTGTTGCTGGTAGCAAAACATGTTGTGGGGTTGTTGTTTTCTGTTTTTTTTTTTTTTTACTTCATGCCCTGTCTTTTCTTTTGTGTGGCATCTCCAGTTTGATGTGGAGAAAGATCTTTTTAGCATGCAAATGCACCTCCACCTCAACAGAAGGGTTTGTGTTGCAGGCTGTGTGTTTGTGCAGTGGTGTTCTGCAAGAAAGAAGCTTTTTTTTCCCTGTGATGTACAGATTGACCTTGACAACCCCACCCCCACCCCCCCAAAAAAAAAAAGGTG
>VWZE01005104.1:49503-66546 GCA_013396675.1 Eubucco bourcierii | reverse complement strand
ATCCACCCAGACGAGGCTCAATCTGCTGGAAGTTAAGGCATGAGGCTTTATTTACAGCTCAGCACAATGTACAAGCAGAGATACACACAATAGACAGGAATAGTTACCGAGATGGACAAGTTAAAGGTAATACAGAAACACAATTCCTCTCCCAGAAATCAGACTCCCCAGGAGTCCTTCTACCTTTCCACCTTCCACCTTCCACCACCTTTCCAACTTCTTTCCACCCCTCTACCTTACCCCAGGGTCTGCCTTATGTGCAAGGTGAGTTTGGAGGATGGGCAAGGGAGGTTAGAAGCAGAGTGATTAGTTGGGTTGCACAGCAGAAAGCAGCAGACACACAGCTCCCAGAGAGAGACTCTCTCTTATCTGTGTTTGTGTCCTTGTTCTTATACATCTCAGCAAACCTATGGGTGAAGCAGACATCACCAGTGTTTGCTTTTCACAGCCTATCATCTAATTCTGTTCATAAAAGTATTCCAATTAGCTTCAAACCAGCACAGTAGTTCACACAGGAATGCATCCAGGCAGGTTTTGAAAGTCTCCAGAGGAGACTCTACAACCTCTCTGGGCAGCCTGCTCCAAGGCTTCATCACCCTTACTGTAAAGAAGTTTCTCCTCATGTTGAGGTGAGACCTTCTCTGTTCCAGTTTGTATCCATTGCTCCTTGCCTTATTTCTGCTAACCACCCAAAAGAGCTTGACCCCTGCCACCCACCCCTCATATATTTGTATACATGGATGAGATCTCCTCTCAAGTGATTGACTGAAGACACAAACATCTACTGAATATTTTCTTCTAATCATCTGGCAGTTAGGACTGGAAGGTGGGTTTGTATGGTATGGAAATCCAGAGATGTTGTAATAGTGTAACCAGGAAAAATGTTTTCTTTTCCCAGGCTGAACCTGAAACTTGCTCCCTCTTCAGGTATCATCTGCCTGTGATAGGTGTTGTGCTTCAAAAGCACTGAAAGTGTTGTATTGGCTTTGAGGTAGAGAGATGGGAAAATAATGTTCTGTCCCAGACATGTAAATGGCTGAAGGGAAAAGGGAAAATGCAACTGCTGTTCCTGTGTGACTGCTGAGGAACATTTGAGGAGCATTCTCCAAGCCTGCTGTACATCCATCTTCAAAGGTTAAGAGCAAGTTCTTTGCAGGGTAGGTTCTGTAATGCTGCAGCCTGTGGTAACCACCAGACCATCAAGAGTGTGGCACTTAGGGCAATATGCAGGCTGAAATTCAGCCAGCATGGATGTTCAGATCCAGCAGAGAAGCACCCAGGGCTTTATTCTTCCATGCTCCTGTCCTGAGAGCAATGTAAAAGAAATTCAGCAGGGGTCTGGCAGTTTTCAGGACTGTTCCACACTGGGTGAAACCCTGTAGGCTGTAGACAGTTAGCATCATAGAATCACAGAATGGTAAGGTTGGAAGGGACCTCAAAGATCATCTAGTTCCAACCCCCTGCCATAGGCAGGGACACCTCGCACTAGGACAGCTCACTCAAGGCCTCATCCAACCTGACCTTGAACACCTCCAGGGAGGGAGCAGCCACAACCTCCCTGGGCAAACTGTGCCAGTGCCTTATCACCCTCACTGCAAATATCTTCCTCCTAACATCCAGTTTCAACCTCCCCTCTGCCAGTTTAAACCCATTGCCCCATGTCCTGGCATTGCAAGACCTTGTCAGTAGTCCCTCCCCAACCGTCCTGGAGCCCCCTTCAGATACTGGAAGGCTACTCTAAGGTGTTCTGGAAACCTTCTCTTCTCCAGGCTGCAGAGCCCCAACTCTCTCAGCCTGTCCTCACAGCAGAGCTGCTGCAGCCCTCTCAGCATCTTGGTGGCCTCCTCTGGACTGACTCAAACACTTCCATGTCCTTCCTGTGCTGAGGGCTCCAGAACTGCACACAGGACTCCAGACGGGATGTGAGGAGAGCAGAGCAAAGCGGAAGAATCCCCTCCTTTGCCCTGCTACCCACACTGCTCTTGCTGCAGCCCAGCACTCAGTTGCTGTCTGGGCTGCACTCACACTGCAGGTTCATGTTGAGTTTTCATTACCCCAGACCCCCAGTGCCTTTTCCTCAGGGCTGCTCTCAGCCATTCCCCACCCAGCCTGGAGTTTTGCTTGGGATTGCACCCACCCAAGTGCAAGACCTTACCTTGTTGTGCTTAGCTGGCAGCTGAGATACAGAACGTGGGGTTTTCCCTGTGTGTTTTCCTGTGCTCCCATTCACAAATTAGCATCATTGAACACCAACTGCTAGATGCTTGCATGTGTTATTGAAGCAATTCCAAATGTACACAGAGCACTGCAATCCTAAATTAAAAGTTCCCCAGTGTTCTAGATGAGCTTTTCCTGAGAAGTACCAGCTCTCCAGAGAGCAGTGATGTGCTTCACTTGCAAACCCTCATCAGAGCGTTGTGCTGTATGTGATAAAGCACCCCTTAAGTCAACAGCAGGTGTGAAAAATGTGCTGAGGAAACAAACAAAGTCAGTATTTATTAATAAATGAAAGGACATTTTATGGAGCATTACAAATCCTTCAGCATACCAGGGCAACTTGCAACAGCATCCTGTTGTAAATATGTTTTGATTTTTTTAGATCAAATTTATCCATCCATCCTCCTTATGCTGCCATTTGCATGTTCAGCTCTGAGAGCAAGATAATAATCATCATCACATGCCACAACTGCAAGCAAACCCAACCTTTGGAGATGCTCCTACCTGGCATTCCAAGCCAAAATGGATTAAAAACCTGAAATGCAGAGCAGGCTCTGATTGAGTGCTTAGTTGAACCAGAAAAGTGGCGTAGCAGAAATTTGTAGGCCAAACTTCTCATCCAGTGATTACTAAAGGAGTGATTGAGTGCACCTATCTTTGCAGGAAAAAAATGCAATAACCTAGGTCTGTAGAAGCTGACACAGTTGTTGCAATTCTGGTTCAAAGAACCAGAAAAGACAGGGGCAACAGCTTAGCTTAGCTTGTGCTCCAGACTCTGTCATTCTATGATTTGCCCACCCTGCTCTGCTCTTCTGGGACCCCCTTGGAGTACTGCATCCAATTGTGGTGTTCCCCAGCACAAGAAGGACATGCAACTGCTGGAGCGAGGCCAGAGAAGGGTCATAGGCTGGAGCATCTTCCTTATGGGGACAGACTGGAGACTTGGGGCTGTTCAACCTGGAGAAGAGAAGGCTCCAGAGAGACCTTAGAGCAGCCTTCCACTATCTGAAGGGACCACAAGAAAGCCAGGAAAGGACTTTTTACAAGGGCTTGTGACAGAAAAAGAGTGAATGGATTGAACCTTGAGGAGAGTAGATTGAGGCTGCATATTAGGAAGAAAATCCTTAAAGTGAGGGTGGGGAGACACTGGAACAGGTCCTGGATACCTCCTCCCTGGAGATGTTCAAGACCAGGCTGGATGAGGTCTTGGTCTAGTGGGAGGTGTCCCTGCCCATGGCATCATCTGGGAACTAGATGATCTTTAAGGTCTCTTCCAACCCAACCCATTCTATGAATCTCTTCAGGACAGTGTCTTTGTCTTGGAACTGCCTATGTGTCATTTTCAGCAGAAGAGTTTGTCCCTCTCTTGTGGTTGTATCATTAGCCTTGCCCTTCTGAAACCTTCTGACATGACAAGTGACCTCCCTTGGCCCTGCTGGTCCTGATCTGAATAGAAATAGGGACTGTTAGTAAAAACAGCAGAACAGGGGAATCTTACATGTGAAGAGAGACTGAAGGAGCTGGGGATGATTAGTGTGAAGAAGAGGAGTCTGAGGGGAGACCTCCTGGCTCTGCACAGCTCCCTGAAAGGACCTCGTGGAGAGCTTGGTGCTGGTCTCTTCTCACAGGTCATTAGCCAGAGGACAAGAGGGAACGGTCTCAAGCTGTAGCAGGGCAGGTTTAGACTGGACATGAGGAAGGATTTTTTTGCCAGCAGGAGTGGTCAGGCACTGGGATGTGCTGCCCAGGGAGGTGGTGGAGTCCCCAAGCTGTGTTTAGAGGGGATTTGGCTGTGATGCTTGAGAATATGGTTTAGGGTGAACCTTGCAGAGCAGGGTTCTGGATTGGACTTGGTGCTCTTGAGGGGCTTTGCCAGTCTGAATGTTGCTGTTATTCTGTGTGCTTCTAGTCAGGAGTTGTGTTATTCAAATGTAAATATCCTTGGGTGGGTAATGGTGTATGAGTATGAAGCCTCCAGATTTCTCTATGAAACATCATGCTTGAATTTGCCTTTCACTTCCTCCCGTCCCCTCCCTCCTCAGGAAAGCATCTCATAGTGGTGCATGAACCCATGAGTTAATGGGATGGAGCCACAGAGAATCATAGCATCATAGAATCACCTGGGTTGGAAGGGGCTTTGCTAGCCTGAATGTTTCTGTGTGATTCTCTCAGTCCCAGCCCCAGAGGGACATGGAACCCTTGTTGGTGTTCTTGACTCTCTAAAGATTCAAAGCCATCTGTGTTTTTCACAACCTAGAAAAGGACTAGAAAGATTCATCTCTGGACTAAAACTTCTAAAGCAAACTGACTCCTGAAGGACATATTGGTGGGAAGCAGAAGCCACTAGCATTGATCACTGACACTGCTAGAGGGTTCCAAGCCAGGCTGTGGTTTTCATGTTTACTTGACATTGACATTGTGAATGTTACTCCACCGGTTTTTGATGAGCTGTGGTTAAAAGCACAACCTGGTACCTGGTGATCAGGGCCATCAAAATCAGTAGGGCTTTTGTATTCCTAATTACTCATCTTGCATGGTCAATTATTTTCCCTGCATACTATTACTTTCTCTATCCACACACTTGACTCTGCATTTGTCAGGGCCCCTGTCCTCTGTCAGCGGTGGGTGGCTGAGCATGAATGGTAAGTGATACCAAGTCCTGTTTTCTTTCCTCGGTGTGTGAAGCAAGTGACCTCCTTAAACTTGCCACTGAGGGCAATGACCCCCTCCTGTGCCAGCTCAAAAGAAATTCTTACCCCTCTCACTTTCTAATTGCAAAGTTCGGTTTCCGGTGGAGGATGGGCTCAGACTGTAAGAAATCTCAAGAGTGGACCTCTGAAAGAGTTATTAACGTTTGTGCAGGCTATGATAAACAGCTGCTTGCTCCTGGCAGGGGTAGAACATCCTATGGAGTTGTGAGTTAGTGGATTGGTGGTGGTAACAACAATTATGAAACACATTGCAGCCCTGTCATGTTTTTGTCAGAAGAGCTGCTGCAGTCAGCTGTGCTCGAAACTAAGGGGGTTCACTGGGCACCTTTTGGCAAGTCATGTATGTGCCAAGATCCTAGTCAGAAATGAAAGTTACCAGGAAGGGATGCAATAAAACTGCACATAACATGCCTCACTGGTGAAGCAGGTATGAACTAACCAGATTGTACTGTAAACTGAAAGGAAAAAAACCCCAAAATTAAACCAAACCCAAAATACCCCCAAAACAAGCAAAGAAACCTCCAAACAGAAAAAAAAAAAACCAAACAAACCCACAAAACAAACTCAAACAAAACCACTGCCAAAAAAATTTGAAACCAAAACAACTCCATGTTAGGACCTAGTCCTCCCCTTGCCAACCCTGGTCAGCAGGGGCTTCGGGGTAGCTGTGCCAAGGGTCAAATAGTTCCCTTGGAGCAAGCAAATGCAAACCAACAGCAAACATACTGGACTCTTCTCACAGGAAGTTGGAGACAGAACAAGGGGGAATGGCCTCAAGCTGAGGCTGGGGAGGTTTAGCTTGGACATTAGGAAAAAGTTTTTCACAGGAAGAGTGGTCAGGCACTGGAATGAGCTACCCAGGGAGGTGGTGGAGTCACCCACCCTGAGTGTATTTAAGGGTGGTTTGGATGTAGTGCTTAGGGAGAGAGTGGGGAGCAGGGCAGTGCCAGGTGCTAATCTCTAGCCTCTAGGCACCACGAAGCAGGGCAGTGCCACGAGGCTTGTGTCCAGGACACAGGCAGCAACTCAGAGAGCCAAATGGTGTGTGCACAAGTGGATGGATTGGGCTGCAGGGCTGTGCCATGGGGCCACTGTCACCTGCCAAACGGAGGGGTTGGGTTGCAGGGCTGTGCCATGGGGCTACTGTCACCTGCCAAGCGGAGAGGTTGGGTTGCAGGGCTGTGCCATGGGGCCACTGTTACCTGCCAAGCGGAGGGGTTGGGTTGCAAGGCTGTGCCATGGGGCCNGGGCTGTGCCATGGGGCTGCTGTTACCTGCCAAGTGGAGGGGTTGGGCTATAGGGCTGTGCCATGGGGCTGCTGTCACCTGCCAAGCGGAGGCGTTGGGCTACAGGGCTGTGCCATGGGGCCACTGTCACCTCTGAGCAGAGGGGTTGAGCTGCAGGGCTGTGCCATGGGGCCACTGTCACCTGCCAAGTGGAGGGGTTGGGTTGCAGGGCTGTGCCATGGGGCTGCTGTTACCTGCCAAGTGGAGGGGTTGGGCTATAGGGCTGTGCCATGGGGCTGCTGTCACCTGCCAAGCGGAGGCGTTGGGCTACAGGGCTGTGCCATGGGGCCACTGTCACCTCTGAGCAGAGGGGTTGAGCTGCAGGGCTGTGCCATGGGGCCACTGTCACCTGCCAAGTGGAGGGGTTGGGTTGCAGGGCTGTGCCATGGGGCTACTGTTACCTGCCAAGCGGAGGGGTTGGGCTATAGGGCTGTGCCATGGGGCTGCTGTCACCTGCCAAGCGGAGGCGTTGGGCTACAGGGCTGTGCCATGGGGCCACTGTCACCTCTGAGCAGAGGGGTTGAGCTGCAGGGCTGTGCCATGGGGCCACTGTCACCTGCCAAGTGGAGGGGTTGGGTTGCAGGGCTGTGCCATGGGGCTGCTGTTACCTGCCAAGTGGAGGGGTTGGGCTATAGGGCTGTGCCATGGGACTGCTGTTACCTGCCAAGCGGAGGGGTTGGGTTGCAGGGTTGTGCCATTGGACCGCTGTCACCTCTGAGCAGAGGGGTTGGGCTGCAGGGCTGTGCCATGGGACCACTATCACTCGCCACTACCGCCTGCTGAGGTATGGGACTGAGCAGAGCAATGGAGTCAGCACAGCTTCTTCCTCCCCCCTGCCCTCTCCTGCTTCTCCCTACATCTCATTTTTTCCCTCCCCATCCCCGAGTGGCAGGCATGGGCCAGGGCAGCACCCCCAGGGCAGTAGAGTGCCATGTGCACACCTACCCTTCAGCAGCACTGTTTGAGAGCAGCGCACTGCCAGGGAACTCGCACCCAACAGACCCCTCCGCCAGATCAGAGCAGCTGTATGACTTCACTGGGTGTTCTGTTCTCCCGCCTTTTGCAGGCCTGTATGAATTTCAACGACAGCGGCGCCTGTGTCACGCAGTGTCCCCAGACCTTCGTGTACAACCCTACCACCTTCCAGCTGGAGCACAACCACAATGCCAAGTACACCTATGGGGCTTTCTGCGTCAAGAAGTGCCCACGTAAGTGCAGAAGCTCCTGGACAGAACTATACACAGACCAATATGATCTAAGCAATGCTCATTTGTTGAATATGATCATACACTTACATACTTTCTAACAGACTATGCAGGTTGGTTCATTGTTAAGCAATTGGTCCAGATCATTAAGGCACAAGCTCTGTGGCATTAAGCAATTGGTCCAGATCATTAAGGCACAAGCTCTGTGGCATTAAGCAATTGTTCCAAATCATTAAGGCACATGCTCTGTGGCATTAAGCAATTGGTTAGTCTTATCTGTTCAAACGCTTTACATGTGAATCTTTGTTTCTGCTTTGATCATCCTCTTGTTGGCCTTCTTCTGGGGCTGCTGGAGCTGGTGTCCTTGCCCTTCACCTGAACCTTCCTGCAGGCTGTGAAACTTTTCAGTTCACAATTAGCAGTTAACACAGGTTGGATTGCTCACATACCATTTAATGTGAGATATTCCCCTACTCATAAGTGCTGCCTTCACTGCCTTCTCCTGCCCTGATGGAAGATATCAGCGGTGTTTCAGCAACCCTGCAAGACAATGAGTGAAGAGGAGCTGCAGCACCCCCGGTAACTCCTCAGGTGCTTGCAGGTGGTAGTGTGTGCCCACAGAAGTGCCTGTCTCTGTAGGTAGTGTGTGCCCATGGAAGTGCTTGGCTCTGGAGGTAGTGTGTGCCCATGGAAGTGCTTGGATCTGTAGGCAGTGTGTGCCCATGGAAGTGCTTGGCTCCGGAGGTAGTTTGTGCCCACAGAAGTGCCTGTCTCTGTAGGTAGTGTGTGCCCATGGAAGTGCTTGGATCTATAGGTAGTGTGTGCTCATGGAAGTGCTTGGCTCTGGAGGTAGTGTGTGCTCATGGAAGTACTTGGCTCTGGAGGTAGTGTGTGCCCACAGAAGTGCCTGGCTCTGGAGGTAGTGTGTGCCCACATAAGTGCCTGGCTCTGGAGGTAGTGTGTGCCCACAGAAGTGCCTGGCTCTGGAGGTAGTGTGTGCCCACATAAGTGCCTGGCTCTGGAGGTAGTGTGTGCCCACAGAAGTGCCTGGCTCTGGAGGTAGTGTGTGCCCACGGAAGTACCTGACTCTGGAGGTAGTGTGTGCCCACGGAAGTGTTTGGCTTCAGAGGCTGGAAAGAGATGTGGTTCTGTTTGAACCTTCCCATGAGTGAGAATAAGACACAGACGAGGCCATATCTCCCACCGAGGTTATTTATTAAAGAGAGGAAGAATAAACAAAACAGATAAAGAAAAGGGAGAGAGGGAGCAGGAGAAATAGTTACCACCCCATGGTCCTTCTTTGGTGGCGATGGTGGTGGTGGGAGAGATGTCCTCCAGCCTGAGATGTCTCTAGTGATGTTCTTCCCAGTACTGTTCCTGGTTCATTCATCCTAGCTACTTCTGGCCCACACATTTGTCTCATTCCAGGGGGTCTTTCCAGTGAGCTTGCAGGTGGCCTCACTCCTCTTTGCTGTCCACGATCCACCACAGTGCCCTGTCAGTTGGTGGCAGTGGGCAGAGCTGACACACCAGGCAGGTCATGCAGAATGATCTTACCTTTGTTGAGACACTCCTCAGTCCTTACTGTGACCACCACATCCCCAGGTGACATACATGCTCAACAGAGGATTCTGTCATAAAGGACATTTGGGTTACTGATACTCCCCACGTATCCCTGTAGTGATTTCCTTAAAGGAAAGGGATTCTCCAGGTTTCAGTTTTCCTCCAGCACTGCTGGCTGCATTCCTGCTTTGAGTTAGTCTGTGTAAATGAGCTGCTGGAGTAGTGCCAGAAGATTATATTACAAAATCATAGAGTCGCAGAATTGTCAGGGCTGGAAGGGACCTTAAGGATCACCCAGTTCCAACACCTCCGCCATGGGCATGAACACTTCACACTAGGTCAGGTTGCCCAGAACCACATCCAGCTTGATCTTGAAAATGTCCAGGGGTGAGGCTTCCACCACCTCCCTGGGCAACTTGTGCCAGTGTCTCACCATCTTCAAGGTGAAGAACTTCCTAACATCCAATCCCCGTCTCCTCTCCTCTAGCTTGGATCCATTCTCCCCAGTCTTGTTTCTAACTGACACCTTAAAAAGTCCCTTCCCAACTTTCTTGTAGTCTCCTTCAGATAGTGGGGGGCCATGAGAAGGTCTCTTGGGAGCCTTCTCCTATCCAAACTAAACAACCCCAACTCTCTCAGCCTGTCCCCACAGCAGAGCAGCTCCAGCCCTCTGAGCATCCTCGTGGCCCTTCTCTGGACACCTTCCAACCCCTCCAGACCTTTCCTGTCCCAGGGACTCTAGCACTGGGCACAGTGCTCCAGGTGGGGTCTCAGCAGAGCAACGCAGAGGGGCAGAATCCCCTCCCTGTCCCTGCTGCCCACACTGCTCTGGATGCAGCCCAGGCTCTGGTTGCTCTCTGGACTGCAAGTGCACACTGCTGGCTCATGTTGAGCTTCTCATGCAGCAGCACACCCAAGGCCTTTTCCCCAGGGCTGCTCTCAAGCCAGGCACTGCCCAGCCTATATGAGTGCCTGGGATTGCCTCAACTGAGCTGCAGGACCTTGCACTTGGCCTTGTTGGACCTCATGAGTTTGGCTTGGGCACAACTCTGCAGCCTGTGCAGGCCCCTCTGGATGGATCCTTCCCTCCAACTGTCAACCACACCACACAACTTCGTACTGATGCTGCCTCAGTGCCACTGCCCATGGCACTGATGAAGATACTGAACAAGACAGGTCCCAGTACTGATCCTTGAGGGACTCCACTTGCACCCATTGACAGTCACTCTTTGGCTATGGCCATCAAGCCAATTCTTTCCCCGCTGAGTTGTCCACCCACCAAACCCATATTGTACCAGCTTCGAGACCAGGATGTTGCATGGGACAGCGTTAAAGGCTTTTCTAGTTAGTTGGACAGAAAAATGAGGGAGCCAAAATTCTTCTCTCTTTCATTGTGGTGTGCACTAATTCTTTTATCCATAAATTGAATATAAGAAGGATGGGTAATTCATAATAAATAGAATGATAATGCAACCCCAAATCCGGATTTGGAGCCTCAAGGCTTACTTATGTCTGTAAGAGAGGGCTAGGATTTTTGAAGCAAGGTATTTATCTATCTATCTATCTGTCTATCTATCTATCTATTTATCTATCAATCTGTATGTCTAATTATCTATCTATCTGTATATCTATTTATTTATAAGTGGTGTCCCTCAGGGGTCAGTGCTGGCACCAGTGCTGTTTAACATCTTTGTCAGTGCCATGGACAGAGGAATGGAGTGCACCCTCAGCAAGTTTGCAGATGACACCAAGCTGTGTGGCACAGTTGACTTGCTAGAGGGCAGGGATCCATCCAGAGGGACCTGGACAGGCTGCAGAGGTGTGCCCAGACCAACATCATAAAATTCAACAAGGCCAAGTGTAAGGTCCTGCAGCTGGGTAGGCACAATCCCAAGCACAATTCCAGGATGGGTGGGGAATGGCTGAGAGCAACCCTGAGGAAAAGGACCTTGGAGTCTGGGTTGATGAAAAGCTCAACATGAGCCTGCAGTGTGCACATGCAGCTCAGACAACCAACCAAGTGTNGCTTCCAGGACACCTTAGAGTAGCCTCCCAGTATCTGAATGGGACTCCAGGAAGGCTGGGGAGGGACTATTGACAAGGTCTTGCAATGCCAGGCCAAGGGGCAATGGGTTTGAACTGGCAGAGGGGAGATTTAGACTGGATGCTAGGAGGAAGTTGTTTGCAGTGAGGGTGGTGAGACACTGGCACAGGTTGCCCAGGGAGGTTGTGGTTGCTCCCTCCCTGGAGGTGTTCAAGGTCAGGTTGGAGGAGGCCTTGAGTGAGCTGTCCTAGTGGGAGATGTCCCTGCCTATGGCAGGGGGTTTGAACTAGATGATCCTTGAGGTCCCTTCCAACCTTACCATTCTATGATTCTATGATTTAAAGCAAACTGGCATTTCATGCCCTCCTTAAGGGACATGATTCTTTACCCAAATACTTCATTGAACTTTGTTCCTTCCGTTTTAACCCCCTGTTTTGACAATATTAGCCTTTCAATTAGGTAGGACCAGTATGGACTGCCCTCAGGAGCTGCTTTACAAGGCAAAATTTGTCCTTTGCAGTGTTTTTCTCCATCTGGAGTCCTCTGTACAGTTCTGGAGCCCCCGGCACAGGAAGGACATTGAACTGTTGGAGTGGGTCCAGAGGAAGCCACGAAGATGTTGAGAGGACTCAGGAAGGCTGGGGAGGGACTATTGACAAGGTCTTGCAATGCCAGGCCAAGGGGCAATGGGTTTGAACGTCAGAGGGGAGATTGAAAGTGGATGTTAGGAGGAAATTGTTTGCAGTGAGGGTGGTGAGACACTGGCACAGGTTACCCAGGGAGGGTTCAAGGTCAGGTTGGACGAGACCTTGAGTGACCTGTTCTAGTGGGAGGTGTCCCTGCCTATGGCAGGGGTTTGGATGTAGATGATCTTTGAGGTCTCTTCCAACCTTACTATTCTATGATTCTGTGATTTGTGTGTGACTGAAAAAGACAGGGCAGAGCATCTTCTACTTATCTCAAATTACCGTGGCTTGTTTTTTTACTGCAGATAATAACAAAACCGAATTGGGGGAGTAGAGGAGGTCAGACCTGGCAATGCATGGATACTCTTAACCTGCTGACAATGTTCCTTAATTGCACACTTCAGGCTGAACACTGAGCATTGATTGTTAATGACAGTGTGGCGGTGCTGAGATGATCAATCATTATGGATTGCCACAAAATCCGGACCCTTGTGTCCTGGTGTTGCTTAGTCCGGTGGGTCACTTTCTGCCAATCTCTTCTTTCTCTTCAGATAACTTTGTGGTGGATTCCAGCTCTTGTGTTCGTGCATGTCCAAGCTCCAAGATGGAAGTGGAAGAAAATGGCATTAAGATGTGCAAGCCCTGCACTGACATTTGTCCTAAAGGTAAGTGGGAGTTTAGGAGAAACTTTTCCTGGATGTAGCCTGTGCTGTAATAGAGCAGAGCAAAGTGGCAGGCTATGAGTTGGGGCTCTGCAACCTGGAGAAGAGAAGGCTTCCAGGAGAGCTTAGAGTAGCCTTCCAGTATCTGAAGGGGGCTACAGGAAGGCTGGGGAGGGACTATTGACAAGGTCTTGGAATGCCAGGACAAGGGGCAATGGGTTTAAACTGTCAGAGGGGAGCTTGAAACTGAATGTTAGGAGGAAGTTGTTTGCAGTGAGGGTGGTGACACTGGCACAGGTTGCCCATGGAGGTTGTGGAGCACAGAAGTACAGAATGTGATCAAAGATCAAAGATCACATTCTGTGCTTCTGTGTACCATCAAGCTCCCTGGAGGTGTTCAAGGCCAGGTTGGATGAGCCCTTTGAGTGACCTACACTAGTTGGAGGTGTCCCTGCCTATGGCAGGGGGTTGGAACTAGATGATCTTTGAGCTACCATTCTGTGATTCTGTATTAAGACCAGATTCTGCTGCTAAAGAGATGCCTGCAGCCCCTGCACAAACAATGATTCTATGACCTGTGAGATTGTGCTGGTTTGAGGCTAATTGGAATATTTTAATGGAAAAAAAAATAGATGGTAGGCTGTGAAAAGTAAACAGGAGTGATGTCTGCTTCACTTATAGGCTTGCTGAGACATATGAAAACAAGGACACAAATATAAATATGATAGAGAGTCTCTCTTTGGAGAGCTGCTGTGTCTGCTGGCCTTTCTGCTAACCTAACTAACCAGTCTGCTTCTAACCCCCCTTGCCCATCCTCCAAACTCACCTTGCACATAAGGCAGACCCTGGTGTAAGGTAGAGTGTTGGAAAGAGGGTGGAAGGGTGATTGGGAGCCCCTCCTAGGGACTCTGATTTCTGGAAGGGGGATTGTGTTTCTGTATTACCTTTAACTTGTCTATCTCTGTAACTCTACCTGTCTGTTGTGTGTATCTCTGCTTGTACATTGTGGTAAACTGTAAACAGAGCTTCAGTCCTTAACTTCCATCTGGCTGAGTCTAGTCTGGGTGCCTTCTCATAGTGTGTGTGTGGGGGGGTAACTCCCAAACTATCACACAGATTCAGCAAGGAGTAGTGCACAAAGAAGTAGAGTGGCCACCAGACTAGCCTGAGCTAAACTATACCTGTCTGCTTACAGCTGGCTTCAGTGGGATTTTGGGTGGTCCATCCCTGCCTTTAGATCCAGTCTGTGTGCCAAGGCGTCCTCCTGTGACAGGCACTTTAGCTTAGCTTTTAAACCCTCACCTGCTGCTTTGGCAAATGTGGGCAAAAGGTTGCTGTTGAAACACCTCTTTGCTGCTTTGTCTTGGGAAGAAATGCAGAGTTGTGTGCAGTGCCAGCACTGCTTCACTCATCCTGCTTCACAAATGGCTTTACACAGACTCCTTGTTTTGGCAGCGTGCGATGGCATCGGAACGGGGAGCTTAGTGTCAGCTCAGACGGTGGATTCCAGCAACATCGACAAGTTCATCAACTGTACCAAGATCAATGGCAACCTCATCTTCCTTGTTACTGGGATCCATGGGTGAGTGACAAAACACGGAGGTGCTATGTCATGGGTGGCAGCTGAAATGTGCTCACCTCTCCTCTTAAAGAGGCTGGCTACAGGCATCCTTTATGAACAGCGCATCCAGGACCATTTAGTTTTCAGCCTTTTGACAGGAAGGGAAGCGTTGCCTTGGTTCTTACCACTTAACCTCTACAGAAAAGAAAGACTGTGAAGGATTGTTTGCTCTAGAAAGAGTCAGAACAGCTGTGATCACTGCTGTTGAGCCTCTCGGTCCAACTGTGATCTCTGGTTACTTTATGAGCCCCTGGGTCCTGCCTTCCAACAATGGCTGGTTAGAGACTGGAAAAGGGGAGGGGAAATTACCTTCCATTAGTTTGTTTGTGATTTCATGTGAGCAGCAGCCACATGCAGAGTGAGTGCCTCACTCAGCATAAATTGTCACAGCTTGCGTGCCTGTCAATGCAAAAAAGCTGCCCTCCTGGCAAAGAAAAGCTACCTTCCTGGCAAAGAAAAGCTGCCCTCCTGGCAAAGAAAAGCTGCCTTCCTGGCAAAGAAAAGCTGCCCTCCTGGCAAAGAAAAGCTGCCTTCCTGGCAAAGAAAAGCTGCCCTTCTGGCAAAGAAACACTGCCTTCCTGGCAAAAAAAAAAAAAGCTGCCCTCCTGGCAAAAAAGAAGCTACCCTCCTGGCAAAGAAAAACTGCCCTCCTGGCAAAGAAAAACTACCTTCCTGTCAAAAAATGCTGCCCTCCTGCCCTCTAGACTCCAGCTTTGGAGTCTAGCTTCAAGTTTCAACTGTGGCAAGTGCAAATCTCACTGGTGTTTAAATCCAGCAGTTTGGTTTAAATGTGGCTTGAATGGTTTAAATATGCCTATATGGTTTAAATATTGAGCAAGCCTTAGTAATGTGGAGGTACATAACCAGTATTAAAATGTCTCAGCAGCATTTCATCCTGAAAGAAGGGAGACCAGGAAGGTAGCTGGTGCCTTGCTGGTTGCAGCTTGGTGCACTGTGTGTTTGTTAGTGCAGTATGGATGATTGCAAGTGCTGCTAGGGTGGGATGTGAGCAAGACAAAGAGACAGACTTTGGTGCAGGTGCTGCAAAGGTGGGATGAGTCCAAGACAGGTTGGGCAGCTGAGGTGCAGTACAAATGGCTACTGTTCTGCTTCCTGTTCTTTCTATCCTTGAGTGAACGGACTTGTGATGGTTTCTTCTCCCTGATTCAACCCTTTGTGTTGTGATCAGTCCATGCTGTGTTACATGAGACACTTTCAGGTCTTTCTGGACCCATTCAGATGATGAAAACCCTCAAAATGCAGAAATAATTTTAAACCCTTTTGCCCTTTTTTTGCAGTAAGCATGAAAGTAGTTTGTGGTATGTTAAGACTGGGAAGTACCCCAAGTGCTTATACCACTTCGTGGGCTTCAACTTTTATCTTGCACTTTGGTTTCCTTAGAGCTTTCATTGTTGCTTGCAACTGCTTGTCAAGATTTGATATCTTAAATATGGTTCCCAAACCAACTCCGTGTGTGCAGCTTTCTGCATAGCAAAAGTGTGACTAACTAACCCTCTGTAGATTTTTTCTGACGTGGGATTCCAGCATGAACAGTGCCAGCAGGTTTTTCTTTAGCCTTTCCATAGATTCAACCATGTTTAGGTGGTAATAAAGGAATCATAAAATCAAAGAATGGTAAGGTTGAAAGGGACCTCAAAAATCACCTAGTTCCAACTCCCTGCCATAGGCAGGGACACCTCCCACTAGTACAGCTCACTCAAGGCCTCCTCCAACCTGACCTTGAACACCTCCAGGGAGGGAGCAGCCACGACCTCCATGGGCAACCTGTGCCAGTGCTTCACCACCCTCACTGTAAACAACTTCCTCCTAACATCCAGTCTNCTCCAGGCTGCAGAACTCCAACTCTCTCAGCCTGTCTTCGCAGCACAGCTGCTGCAGCCCTCTGAGCATCTTCATGGCCCTCCTCTGGACCCACTCCAACACTTCCATGTCCTTCCTGTACTGGGGGCTCCAGAACTACACACAGGACTCCAGGTGGGTTGTAAGGAGAGCAGAGTAAAGGGGCAGAATCCCCTCCCTTGCCCTGCTGCCCACACTGCTCTTGCTGCAGCCCAGCACACAGTTGCTGTCTGGGCTGCACTCACACTGCAGGCTCCTGTTGAGCTTTTCATCACCCCAGATCCCCAGGTCCTTTTCCTCAGGGCTGCTCTCAGCCATTCCCCACCCAGCCTGGAGTTGTGCTTGGGATTGTGCCTACCCAGGTGCAGGACCTTACACTTGGCCTTGTTGAATTTGGTGAGATTGCCCTGGGCACAACTCTGCAGCCTGCGCAGGACCCTCTGTATGGATCCCTGCCCTCTAGCAAGTCGACTGTGCCACACAGCTTGGTGTCATCTACAAACTTGCTGAGGATACACTGATTCCTCTGTCCATGTCACTGACAAAGATGTTAAACAGCACTGGTGCCAGCACTGACCCTTGAGGGACACCATAGAGGTTGGCACTAGGCTACCTGGCTCAAACTTCCTTCCTAGGAGAGGTGGAAAGAAACAACTTGTTTCCTTGCTGTGGTAATTGTTGTAATACTTCAGCTCCACTCAAGTCCAGCCATGAGAAAGGTAGTTGAAAAGTCACTTCAGTGGGGTCCTACAGCTCAGTGATACTCCAAAGGGCAGCAGATGTGAGCTTTGACTGTGCAACTGGTCTGCTGTCTTCAGAGGGGAGCACAGTGTGAAAGGCTCAGGCAGCATAGGGAGGAACAAGGTCTTTGGTTTAAATGGTTTAAGGAAATGCAACCTCAAACTCCTTGAAACCCTGAGGGAGGTCAGAAAGGGTCAGTGCTCAGGCTGACACTTTCTGCTCTGGCCACATGATGACCTTTACAGCTTACAGGGCAGGAGTACAGCAGTCAGTGCCTGACAGGCAGCTGTGGACCTGAGCAACGCTGTGGGGATTGTCCCAGTGAATGACTTGAGATGTACTTTTGAGCATTAGAACTGCGTTACTTACAGAAGTTATGTTAGCTGCAACCTTATGAGCTGAGTCTCAAAGAAAAAAAAAAAAAAAAAAAAAAAAAAAATTTAAAAG